>JAQQSW010000033.1:120890-172980 GCA_028646575.1 Pseudocheirus occidentalis | reverse complement strand
AGCTCAGATGGCTAGGGAGTCTGCTGGTTAGCCTGACAATTCTTCTGTGCCATATCAATCAGAAGAGCAAACTGCAGGGTCTCAGGTGGAATAGCAAGATACTGTTCATGTGGCTAAAATGAAGCAAAAAGCTAGCAGAAGGAATGTGCATGCAGCTTTTGTACTGGCTGGACAGACTTGCCCATATGGCTGCCAGGAGAACATGTGTGAGGAGACTGGAACAGGGTTAGCTGACGATCCTTCTACTGTAGAAGCTCTCCCCATACAAAGAAGAAGACAGGAGAACCGTGAGGGCCAAACAGAGTCCAGCGAGATAATTGAGGATTTCACTCAACAGGAGATTACTGATTTATTGAGTAGATTCACCCAAAGAATGGGAGAGTCTTTAGTGTCCTGGATGATTAAAATCATGGATGAAGGTGCAGGAGGAATAACAGTGGACACTGTGGACTGCTTAAAATTCATAAGCATCAATCAAAATTCCTTTGTACACCAAGCTTTTAGGGATCACCATACACTAGGAGGCATCCACAGAACTACTCTGTCAGCTTTAGATGCAGACGAATGCAAAAAGCAATATCCTACTGACTCTATATGGCCTGGTGGAGACAGACCCTGGTATTCACTTAGAGACTGTATGACCAACCTAAAGGAAGAGGTAATGAAAACTGCTATCATGCTTGGAGGTGCAGATATATATTATGATACCCTCCTTGGAGTTCCTCATAGAAATATTATAGTGAAGACGGCTGCTCCTGCTTACAAGCACCTACTTCTGACTCTAATAATTGGGGAAGTAGGACACCCTCTTTTGGAGATGCAGGATAAGATTTCACAATTGAGTGACTTAGGAGAATGGGAAGAGATAAATATCCTGGAGAAAGAAGAGTAAATAGCCAGAGGATTCAGAGACAAAACGGATTCACAAGAAAGGAACTATTTACTGCTCTATTGAGGGCAGGGATGGATTTTAGAAGACTAGATGGTATTCCAACTGTAGAGTTGAGTATTATGATACAGGGAAAAGATGCAAACAAAGTGGAGAGGAGTTTGACCCTTCTAATTGAGTATATGAAAAGTAAAGGGTGGGAAATTAACCCTGCAAAGGTACAAGGACCAGCTCAAAATGTAAAATTTTGGGGTATACAATGGAACAAGGGACTACGAGAGAATATCCCACAAACCTGACAAAAGATTCAGGATTTTCCCACCCCTACTAATAAGAAGGAGGCCCCAAAATTTTTAGGATTGTTTGGATACTGGAGGCACCACATTCCACACTTGGGACAGATTTTGAGACCTTTATTTAAAGTCCCTTGGAAAAAATATGAATTTGATTGGAGACCCGAGCAGAGTAAGCTTTTGAAGAAGCCAAGGCTGCCATACAATTGGCCCTAGATTTATAGCCCATGCAAAATGGTCCAGTGGAATTACAAGTGACTGTACAGGATGATTATTCAAACTGGAGTTTATGTTTATGGCAAAAACAAAAGAGCAGAAATGTACCCTTGGGATTTTGGTGTAGGAAACTCCCTTCATCTGGAGTCTAGTATACACCTTTTGAAAAGCAGTTGTTAGCTGCATATTGGGCTTTGGTGGAGACTGAACAACTGATTCTGGGCCATGAACTGATATTAAAACCTGGAATCCCAGTTATGACCTGGTTAATGAGTACCCTAGCTTCTCACAGAATTGGACATGCCCAAGAGCCTAGCACGATCAAATGGAAGTGGTATATTCAAAATAGAGCAAAAACAGGTAAAAGCGGGATCTCTGCTCTACATGAATCTGTGGCAAGCATAGAAACTGATGTGAATGACACACCCCCTGAGCCAAAGCCACAGTTGGTACAATCCTCTGTTAAATGGAATGAGGGATATGATGGATTAACTGCATAACAAAAGAGACATGAACGGTTTACTGATGGGACAGCAAAATATTTGGGCCAAAAAAGACATTGAAAAGCAGTAGCCTATAACCCATGTACTAGAAGGACTTTGGAAAGTACTGGGATAGATGGAAGTAGTCAATATGCTGAACTTATGGCAGTACATCAAGCCATCAAAACAGAACAAGGAGGACAATGCCATATATTCACTGATACAGGGATGGTAGCTAATGGTTAGCTACATGGATGCCCATGTGGAAAAAATCAAAATTGGGAAATTCATGGTAAACAAGTCTGGGGCAAGGAATTATGGGAATATATCTGGAACATGTCTTTGGTCACTGATATATCAGTCTTTCATGTAGATTCTCACGTGGCCCTTTCTACACCAGTATGTGAGTACAATGCTCATGCTGATAGACTTGCAAAGACTGCTCCTGAACATACTGTACCTACTTTGACAACAACTGATCATCCAGTATTGGAAAACTGGGTCCACCAAATGGTCGGCTATTTGGGGTTCGAGGCCATACACCGGTGGGTGCAAGATAGAGGTATTTGTATCTCTCATTCACTGTTAAAACAGATAGCAGAAGAATGCCATATATGTCCATTAGAAAAGGAATGAACTGTTCCTCAGGTAGTAACTGGGGAGATAGCAAGAGGAAAAGTCCCAGCCCAAATATGGCAAATAGATTATATTGGTCCACTACCACAAGATAAAGGATGCAGATTTATATGTACTTGTGTTCGCACCTATTCAGGCATACTAGTGGCTTGTCCTTATAAGAATGCAACCCAGAAAAACACCTGTAAAACTCTAGATCTCATAAGTCTATATTATGGAACCCCAATGCATATTCAGACTGACAATGGTTCACATTTCAAAGGTAATGAAATGAAGAGGTATTGTATACTAAATAATATAGAATGGATACATCATATTCCATATTATCCACAAGCATCTGGATTAATTGAAAGAATGAAAGGATTATTGAAAAAACAGTTAAGAAAGTTAAGTTCCAGTAATTCGTATCAACATTGGAAGGATAATTTGTTCATGGCTTTACATAATTTGAATAATAGACCACTGGGGGAAAGTACACCTCTAGCCAGAATGATGACCCCAAATCTGCAAATTAGAAAATGGCAAACACATAAGATCTCAAATATTGAGTATTGGACTTTGAGGCTAGATGTCCTAGCACCATACTCTGGAACACCTTGTTCGGTGGGGTATGATTTACATTGTTTAGAGGACTTTTGGTTGAACAGAGAAGAAATAAGAAAAATCTCCACTGGAATATGCATAAGAATCCCTAAAAATCACTTTGGACAGATTTTGCCCGTATCAGGATTAGCAGCCCAAGGAATACATGTATTGTGTGGAATAATAGATAATTATCAAGGAGAAATTGTTGTGACATTTCATAATTTAGGTGAAGGGCCCATACAGATTCAAAAAAAATGATAGGATAGTTCAAGTAATTATTGTTCCTTGTAAAACAGTACCACTTCTAAAAACTGACCCTCCTTCCAAAATAACTATCATAGGAACTGAACGATTTGGTTCTACTGATAGAATAAAATTGGGAGCTAAATTATGGGTAAAACGGAAGCCAGATGATGTTCCAAAGGCTGCAGAGATTATAGCACATGGGAGGGATAACACTGTAACTATTGTTTATCCTGGAGAAGATTATTATAAAATTGTACCCTTGACTCATATTTTCTACCGTGAGCAGGGCTACAATAGTGGGCTCATGGACTCCAGTAGAGAGGCTAATCGTTCTTGGTTTTTTGTCTGTTCACCTTGTTTGTTAGATTTGTTTCCACAGGCTCAGTACCCTCCACCTGTGGATGTTCAATAGCTCCAGCTGGATGTCACCCCTGGACCTGTCATCAAGCATATTCCAAATGCTGACTAAAGAACTGAACTCTCAAATGGGACCCCTTGGGACAGGGACAGCTCTATGTCCAATTGCAGAAGCAAGTAGCCATGGAAGAAGAGATCTTCACCCCTTACCCCAAGATTTTGGGACCCCATTTGTTTGGGGAAGAATGATGGGGAGCGTGTGCTCAAGCCCCACCCTAAAATATTGTTTTCTGTGTTTATTGTGTTCTATCTTTGTTATGTTGTTGCAAAACTCTGTTGAATGCATTGTTAATGTATTTTTACTAAGTAAGGGACATGAAAGATCTTGGGGTCAAATGTAATGATACTGAGATTTAAAGATCTTCCATGCCCCTTGAACTTGCTGACATAGCAGGAAGGGGTGGAGCAAGAGAACGCCGGAACCAGGCTACCATCCATACTGGTGATTGAAAGCAGCAGCAGTTTTGGCGGTGGCGGCAGTGGCAGCGGCAGCAGCACAAACTCCTTTTTCTTTGAGACACTCAGAATCTCTGGTAAGGACTCTTGCTGAGGACTGCCAGGGAGGAGAAGTGTGGAGGGGCTGGATCTGCTGGACACAAGGCTGCCTGAATGCTGAGCAGTTGTCATCAGTGAGGAGAGGAGGACCTTTGCCTGAGGTCGCCTGTCCTGTATTGAAGGCTTGAGAATGTGGGTATTTACTACTTTAACTACATGTACCAACTTCATAACTATGGTGTTGGCTTTGACTTTCTGGTTTTGGGACTCAGTCTTCTGGTACTCGGATAAATGTTCTGACTATACTTCTCATGTAGAGAACCTGTCACATTTTGTGATTAATAACCATATCATCATACTTATAGTTACTGTATGCTTTGTGAATGCTGCATTGCTGATATATGGGGTAACCATTAACTTTAGTTTTCAATAAAGTTCTTAGAAAACCACACAAACTTTCCACCCCTTGATTTCCAACAAACCTCAGTTTAGTCTAAGTGGAGACCTTTTCTTGATTTTGACTCTGCGTAGTCACTCTGATTCCCTGCATCCTCTTCCCTGGTACCAGCTCCCTCCTCAATCTGCCAAACAATTACCTAGGTTCAGGAGCAGACAGCTGCCAGGCTCTCATCCACTCCTCAGAGATAAAAAGCTCCCAGGTCCTTGTCCAGTCCTCAGGGCAATCCCCAGCACACACTGATATGTTTAGTGATGTAAAAAAAGGCAAATTGCTTCAAAATTATTTGTTGTAGAAAATATAAAATTATTTTCTAGTGCCACATTATATTTTTTGAGGAATTTAAATATGCCCTTCATCACCCCATCTCCTATGAACATAAACTCCATGAGGTTAGGAATTTGAAGATTCCTTTGTATCATCTAAGAGGTGTTTAAGGAATGCTTATTGGGTGGGCATTAAGATGGTGGCATAGAAGGAGGAAAACTCTGCAGCTCCTCCCATAAACACATCAAACACTTATAAAATATGACTCTAAACAAACTTTAGAGCTCCAAAACATTCAAGTACAAGAAGCATGAGAAGGTATACATGGAAAAGTAATCATAAGGAATTTAATAAGGTTAAACTATTTACATGGCAACATGGAAAAATGATCATTATAACTTACGAAGTTTTTCTCAGTATGAGGATAGATGAAGGGAATATAAATGCATGTGTGTGTGTACATATATGTTTATATAGGAGGTTATATATACATATAAATACATATGTCAGTGTGGGTACAGAGGATCAATTGTATATGAAGGGATGATATTTTAGGCCATCTTTTGCCATTTGAGTTAATATATTTTAAGGTATTATTTTCTTTAGCCAGGTTGTTGGCTCTTTTTTCATGATTTTCTTGCATCCTTCACATTTATCTTCCCAACTTTTCCTCCACTTCTCTTATTTGGTTTTCAAAATCCTTCTTATGCTGATCTGTAGCTTGTAACCAGTGTACGTTTTTCTTGGAAGCTTTTGGTGTGGAAGTTCTGACTGCGTTGTCTTCCTCCAGTTCCATGTTTTCATACATTTTGTCCCCAACAAAGGAATCTAAAGTTGAATTGCTGGGTTTGCTTTGTTTCCTATGTCTGCTCAAATTGCCAGTCAATTACTTGACTTTTTAGCTCTGTGAAACTCTGCTTCCAGAGGGGAAAGCTCTGTCCCAAAGACCTGGGGGTTTTGTAGCTGCCAGAGCTATTAGGAGGCTTCTCCACAGCCCACCCCAGTTTTGGCTCACTGAAAATTCATCTCAGGACCACCACCCAAGACCATGATCCTGATCCACACCAGTTAAGGCAAGAGCACTTAGCCCCTGTATGATTGCTTGGCCACCTCCAATCTTCAGGCCATGAGCTCTGAAGCATCCATGTGAAGGTGGCTGCACCACTTCTGCTGCTTCCTTGCTCTGGGGGCTGTTAGGCTGGAACCTCTCCCCAACATTTAGCTGAGTTCCACTAACCTTTCACTTAGTCCTTATTTTTATGGCTTGATAATTCTGGAAATCACCACAGCTGCAGCTGATCCACTCTCCTGAACCCTCAACCTGTGGCTTGTTCTGGTTGCCCCTAGGACAAGCCTAGGTTTCAGACCAGGGTGGTTTTTGGCTCCCAGCACACTGTGATGAGCCCTTCATGTTCCACCTGCTCAGCTGCCTTCAGTGGAAGATGTGTTTTTCTGTACTTTTGTCAGTTCAGGAGCTCTAAAATTCATTTAGAGTCATATTTTATCTGTATTTGAGGTGGCTATATGGGAGCTACAGAGTTTTCCTGCTTCTAAGCTGCCATCTTGGCTCTGCCCCCCATGAGCTAAGGGGTGATATTTTAAAAAGTGAAATTGAGAGGTGGGATTGAAATAATATGAGAAGAGACAGGGAGAGACAGAATGGGGTTAATCATCTCATATAGAAGAGGCAAGGGATAATTGTTGCAATGGAAGGGAAGAACTTGAAGGCAAAAGGGAATGGGTCAACACTACTTTCATTGAATTTGGCTTAGGGAAGGAATGACAAACACTATAAAATGTGTATATTGCCCTATAGTAGAGTAGGGGGGATGGGCATGAAAGGGGGATGATAAAGAGGAGCGCAGGTAGGGGAGGAGGGTTGTTAGAAGCACACACTTCTGTAAAGGGTCAGGGACAGGGTAGAAAATAGAACA
Organism: Pseudocheirus occidentalis; assembly: GCA_028646575.1. Taxonomy (NCBI): domain Eukaryota; kingdom Metazoa; phylum Chordata; class Mammalia; order Diprotodontia; family Pseudocheiridae; genus Pseudocheirus; species Pseudocheirus occidentalis. The sequence continues at coordinate 166,063 of JAQQSW010000033.1, read as the reverse complement.
AGTTGGAGGGGTGGGAGAGTTAAGAAGGAAATATAGTTAGTCTGTCACAATATGTCCACTACAGAGATGTTCTATGTAACTACACATGTACAGCCTGTATTGAATTGCTTGTCTTTCCAGTGGGAGTGGGTGACAAGGGAGATAGGGAAGGAATCTAGAATTTAAATATTTAAAATCAAATGTTAAACATAAATAATAAAAATAATTGTTGTTGCTGTTGTTGTTGTTGTTGTTGTTGCTGTTGTTGTTTGCATCAAACTGGGAATTAAGATACACAGTCACTGGGGTAAGAAGTTCCATCTTGCCCTACCAGAAAGTCAGAGGGGTGATGGGGTAGGATGTAGAAGAGAGCAAATTGGGAAGGGGGTAAGCATGGGATTGCTGCTTTGGGGCAGTGAGTAGGGGAAAGATGGGGAGAAAATTTGTAACTCAAAATCTCATGCAAATGAATCATGTAACCTAAGAATAAACAAAAGTTAATTAAGAAATGCTTATTGAATTTAATTCATCAGAATATTTTAGGCAAAATCCTAATGGAAATAAAATAGTGGTGACTTTAGGTTCAGAAATTTGTACCTGTTAGTAGCATATATGAATTCTGGATATGCCCTGTGTGAATGAGAAATGGAGTTCAGTCAAATGTAAAAGAACATATTGCTTCCCCACAAAGTTCATCATATGTGGTGAGTAATATAGGACAAAACTTCTGGCATGGGATGGATTTCATGATAATGAATGTGGAAATAATTATGAATGAGGAAGTAGTACATACAGTGGAAAGATCACTCATTGGCTGTTGAGTCAGAGGACCTTTGTTCAAATCCTAACTTTCATGTGTAGTACCTATGTGACTTTGGATAAGTCCCTTAACCTTCTTGGATTTTAATTTCTTTATCTGTAAAATCAGAGAATTGGCCCTATATTGCCTTTGAGGAAACTTCTGTCTTTAGATCTATGATGCCATCAATGGAAGAGCATGGCCTGAATGGATTCAGATAAAGTTCACAAAAATAATAATTTGGCACTATATGAAAAAAAAAGATTTGAATCAGTGAAATGAGTTAAAATGATTTTCAGCTGATTTTTATTTTTTGCAAACCCCATTGCCTACAAACTCACAAGAAGATGTTGTTGTACTTCACTTTCAAAGAGGACCAATGACATCACAGATGGATGAGTCATTGAAGTCCATTGGCAGGACAATAGTCCTGCTGTGAGAGTCAGCTGTGAGAGTTTTTTTTCTATACAAAAAAGAAATACTGAACACAAAAGGGTTTCACAAATGAGTGTTAAGGACTTAAAAACAAGTAGCAGTGAAGACTATTGTTACACTATTTTAGGGTGCTGAGACTTAACTCCTACAAACTTTAAAACATTTGGAGAGGATTATTCACAAATATTTATTTTTTACCTAGTTCTTTCTAAGTCCCCGATTTTTACCCATTGCCCCCACACACAGACTGCGAGGTTCTTTCCTCTAAAATTAGCTTACTAAATAAATACATTTTTACATAGTTAATTTGCAAGTTCCCTCCCCAACTAGAACATGGATTTCTTAGAGATCTTTTTCCCCAAGTTTTAAAAAGTTTCTAAGTTTCATTCCTGTTTCTAAGTGTTTTTAATTTCTCTTTTACTTTAATTTTTTGTTACTCATTCACGAAATTCCTATTTTATCACTCATCTCTATTTATATTCTGGTTTTCCCTTTTCATCTCTCTGTTCATTTAGATTAATTGTAAACATACTCAATTCAGTGATACTAGGATTTTGTTTTCTTTGTTCCTAGATACATTTTGTAATATAACAAATGAACTAATTCAGAACCCATAATCAACAAAAATGGTAATTATTAGCTAGCTTACGTATTGATTTAATTCATTTAAACCACATTTTTGTTAATAATGTGCATGTATTGTTTTGCTATAATATTTTCTTCCCCACCCCCTTGTAGATGATAGGATTATAGGATATTGAGATAGGAAGGAACTTGGAAGTCATCTATCATAGGTTCTTTATTTTAAAAATCAGGAAGTTGAGATATTCATTAAAAATAGGAGAATCAATATTAACTAACTTTGGAGTTTCAGGTCAAAAGCAATCAAAATGGCAAATAATAAAAGCAATATTTTAAACTGAGGGAGAGGGTTCTTTACCTGATGCAATCATATAATATGGGAAAGATGAAATGATTTTAAAAATAATGGATATTGAATACAGGGGCGTCACAAATTCAAGCATACCAATTCATGGATATTTATTTATCTATTGCTTCCTAACCCTGCATCCCTTCACCTCCAAGCATTCTTAAGTGACAAATGTGCAGAGAATATTGTGGTGTTTGAAGAGGGAATAGGTGCGTACAGTACAAAAATCAATAACACATTTCAAATAAGGAAGTGAGAAAAAATTCAGAGACCTAGATCAAGAAGGAAGGAGCCAAAGGGGCATACAATCAGTATATCAATCAATCAATCAATCATCCAATTAACTAAAAAATTATTAAGAGCCTACTATGTTCCAAACATTCTATGTGCTGGGAATAAATAAGAATATAAATAACACTTCCTGCCGTTAAGGAGCAACACACACATGCAAACCCACACAGAGGAAAAAGGACAAAGTAGAAAGTAACTAGTAAAAAATGAGTAACAAAAATAGCAGTACCATGATGAAGTGTACTGAAAAAAAAGTGAAAGAGGAATCCAGAAAACAGGCCTTTCTACTGTATCACTACCTAAAAACAAATTAATTACATCCAAAGGTCATAAAACAACTAAAAATATAGTTAGCCAAATCTTCAAATTGCATCCAATAAAGTCATGACAAAGACTTCCATTCATGTGTCTACCCACAAATAATTGTAAGTGGGCATAGATTGACTGACTAGGGTAAAAAGGAGTTCTGCGCCTGATATGGAAGCAACATAGAATCTACAGCAAATGAGAAGAAATGTAGAGAGATGGGTAATATAGGAAATGACAAATATGAGTGATTTGGAGATTCATGTGAAGAATTGTATGAACTGGTACAGAATGAAATGAGCAGAAGTTATGGAAGCCGTGTCTACAAACACCACAACAATAAGTGGGGTGAGAGAAGCTTTGGAAGAATTCAGAATTCTGGTTAAAGTGTCCATCAATCAAAATTTCAAAAAACAAATGATAATATATACTTCTGTCTCTGGCAGAGGGGGATTGCAAGAGTAGCAGAGTGAGACACATTGTCAGACATGGTCAAATACTGATGTTTTGGTTGACTATGCATATTTGTTATAATATAGGACCTATATTTGGAAAGGTATGGGAAAGTTACTGGGCATTTAGAGACATAGAACAAAATAACATAAACAATTTTAAAATATAAAGACAGAAGGGAAACAAGCAAATAAAAATTTAGTTTTGATTCCTCTTAAATTAAAATTCAATATGCAATGTATCATAAATATTCAGTGTAATTAAAACTTAAAAGTTCCCTAAGACATTTAGGAAACACACTATTATCATCATCAACATCACCATCACCATCATCATCATCATCATCATCATCATCATCATCATTATCATCATCATCATCATTGTATCAGCAAGGACTCTAGCATACACAGGGTAGCTGCTAGCTCAGGTTCTTAGATCTGCTTTACTAAAAGAAAGCCACTAAAAATGGGTTAACAATCTTTCTTTAATTAAAGAAATATGCCATTTACCTAGCTCAGGGGAAAATGTCAGCACCCTGAACTCCAGAGAATACAAACACAAGTTACAAACACAAGTTACAAGCATACCAAGAAACAGATCAGCAGATGGGCTTCCAACCATCTGACCATCACATCCATTACCTATTCAAGTTACCAGAGATGGAAGCATCAACATTTGGGTTTTTCAAAGCTGGAGGGCTCAACGGCTTCCCAGAGTCTCATCTGGCCAAATTATACAACTCTTCTCAAAGTGAGCCCCAAAGTAAACCTCACATCAAGTCTATATATAGGCTTCTCCTGAGTCAGAGTATGTCATTGCCCCCTTGACCCACTGTCCAATTACAAAGTAACAAGGTGTGGCCATTCCCAAAAAACAAGCCTCCTGCCTCAGGCTCCACGTGACCACTTTCAGCCTATTAGGGGGAAGAATATACTTTCAAATCAGGGAACATTCTTGGAGCCACTTAAGCAAAGGGGCTAAGGACAGGAAAGAGATTCAGATTCCCATTACAATCTTCATCATCATCATCATCATCATCATCATCATCATCATCATTTAAATATCCACAACAAAAGTTCACGATCTTCTTTAGTATTGTGTCATATTGATTCTTTCTTGTGCTCTTAAATACTTGTGTTTATTAATATTTGTTAAGTTCATAGTACAAATAAATACATATTTAGATATAGATATAGACAGATATATCTATAGATATATAACTATGTGTATATATATATATATACATATTCACGCAAGTTTTAAAATATTATGGACTAGGATAGAATGCTTTCAGATATGTGGGGCATGATCTGTTCCTAAAATAATCTATTTCTTTCATGTTTACTTATTGATTTTAATATTGGGTAGTATGTGGAACACATACTTTGACTGAATTTACTCACTGTTAAGTAATTGGTATTAAGCTTTCTTGGTGAGTAATAGCTGAAAATATATAATAATGTTCAGTATCAAAGGTGCTTTTGCTCAATTTATGCAAAGCTGAACTTCTGTGCTACACAGATACACATTTCATTTCTTTTAAATGAAGACCTTCATCTCTTCTTGAACCATAGGTGGTGGATTGATTTTTATGAAATGCACCAAAGTCTCCTGCTAAGAAACAGCAGTAAAGCTACTATGGGAGGAAAGAAAAGATTTGCAGTACTTGCATGGGCATTTGACATGATCCTCAAGGCTTTATCAGCATGGTTTGTCAAAGACTCTTATAGCAGCAACTGTGATTACTGCCATCTGCTCTTTGGGCTCTGTCCTGTGCAAATGATGTTCCAAAGATAGCAGGATCAATTTCTGTAAAAGTATTCACAAAGACAAATATAAAAAGTCATGAACAACACAAACAAAATTACCAAAAATATAATAGTGATAATTGGAAATTACATAAATTTATTTATTTTCATACATTTATTCATATCTGCATGCATTTACTCTAACCTTTATTAAGCACCTTCAGCATTTTGGTATTATGCTTTGAATTAATTTACTAAAGTGCCATCATAAAACCCAACTTCTTATATGCCTTTGATTATCAACAGAAGAAATTAAAGTATGTAAAATTAGGGGAATGTATTGCAAATTAGAATTTCAATAATTTATATTTCTGCTAACGCATTGCTAAGTGACTTGGCAAGCTAATTCAGATTTCCTTGTGCTTTTGTCTTTTTAGCCTTGCATATGTTTTAGTTAGATGCATATACATGAAACTTATTAAGATCTGATTAGCTTCAGGAAGCTCCAGGTGTTACTTGACAAAAAGATTGCTATAAAATAAACTATGGACCTCTCACCTGCCTCAGAGATTAATTGGATTTTGGTAAAAAGAAAAGTAATCTGACTTTTCAGATCATTCATATAATATATATTTCAATACTTACTATAGGAATGAAAAGAGTCATAAATTTTGTGCCAAAAGGCCCAGGTTTGAGTCGTGGTTCTGCTACTTCTTGTTTGACTTTGGACAAGTTATTTAATTTGTTCATCCAATTAAACAGTCAGTTAATGTCATAGATTTCTCGTCTGGAAAATGAGAGAGCTGAACCTCTAAGCCCTAAATTTGTGATCCTAGGATGTTCTATCTGGCAAATTCAGAAGTCTAGAAGTAAATGTAGCTTCATCAACAAAGTATTGAGTTAAAAATGGGGATAAAGTTGTTTTCTTTTTAATACTTGAAGTTGACATTGTATAGTGGAGAAAAAAATCTACCTCAAAGAATTTTGGAAACCCTGAAATTTAATAATACCATGCTCATCAAAACGCAACTTTATGGCTTAAAATGCAATTAAAATAAAGGACAGTCATGGCTCCTGGATTTTCACAAAATGACATAGTGGAACATGGGCAAATGATTGATTCCATCCATTGTATTGATTACTATTAATTTTTTCATGCAAAATCTGACAATGCAATGGAAGGGAGGCAGAATGATGGCCAAAATTTTCTAATCAGATATGTTTCCTTTGTTTTCACTAATCTGATTAGACAGAGGCCTAACTCCTTCTGTGATGGCAATCTGAGGATGAGAAAGTTCACAGGTGGATAGAATAGTGTTCCATAGATACATATCAGACTGATGAGAATTTCAGTGGAAACGCACATAATTTTTCCTTGTTGTCAAAGTGTTCTATGCTATTTTTCAAGTGAGCAATTTAATGGAAAAAAAAAAGTTGTATGTGACAGACAGTTCCTTCTACTTGGATAACTAATCATCTCTCCTTTGTATAATGATGGGAGGTACTACTACCTGTAGGGCTAGTAGCTATTTCTAACCCTTTCCTCAAACCTCACAGTAAGCTTGGTATTGTTGTTCAAATGGAGCTATTCATTGCAGATTACTTCATGCCAGCATGATCTGTCATTAGTTCTGGTCTTTTCTCTGCTGTTGACATGGATGTTTCATGGCCAGTGATTTTATGTTAAGGACTTTAATTTGCTCCCACTTTATGTCCATTTATTCTTTTTTACATGCCAATTTGTACCAAGGCATTGCAGGATGATCAACTGTGAAAGAGGTAGCTAGTCTGATCAAGAATGATCCAACACAATTTAAAAGGACCCATGATGCAAAATACTATCCATTTTCAGAGAGAAAGAAATAGTGAATTCTGAATACTAATTATAGTGTACTTCTTTTTTTCCTTTATTTTCAAATTTTTGTTTGTGTTTCCCAATGTGGTTAAGGTGGAAATGTTTACATAACCTCTATTGTATAATAAAAATCAAATTTCATGGCTTCTTAAAAAGGGGGAAGGTTGGGAAGGAGGGAGAGAATTTGTAACCCAATATTTTAAATGACTGTTAAAATGTTTTACACATAATTTAGAAACATCTAGTGAAATGTTTTCCCAAAATTTGTGGTGTGTTGTCATTGTAGATTCCCTAAGACCTAGTTTGTTATGAAGATTTTCTCACATTCCAGGTGATTTGTCTTCAAAATAAAAATTTATTTAAGTTCTTATCCAAATATGTGTGAATTAATATGTTTTAGAAAGAGGGGAAGAAAAAAAGAAAGGGTTTACAGCTATCCCTGACAGTCATATGATCAATTGACTTTAGCAAAAGGTACAGAATTCCAAAAAACTAGCTCTGAAAAGAGCTTAGTGATCATCTTGCAGGGATTCTTAAACTGGATCTGTGAATTAAAAAAATGTGTGTATACATCTATGTATATACATATTTACATACACATGTACATATATATGTATATACACATATGTGTACTTGTACATGCATATATGTATGTATATATAAAATAGTTAAATGTAGTTGGTTTCTTTTTAATTGATGTATTTTATTTGTTCCACTTAAAAATATTATTTTGTGAAGAGCTCTATAGAATTTACCAGATTACTCAAAAAAGTGAAAAGATCTTTTTTAGTGCCAATGATCTCAAAACAGTAATCTCAGTTAAAAAGTACCTAACAGATTAGAAAAGAATTTACGGTTAAAAATGAATTCAGAGCTACAGTCAGAAGCATGAATTTAGGGTTAGGGTTGGGGTTAGAGTTGGAGTCAGAGGATTAGAATCAAAATAAGTGATCACTTCTGGAGGCAGCTCGCTTCATGTTTGGATAGGGTGTATTGTTCCAAGGTTTTTGTTTTCCCTTCATTTTTTTCTTCCCTTTATATCAAGTCTAAATTATTCATTGAAACCTAAATTTGGTGCTGCAGACTTTTTTTTCTTGCCAGATCCCCAAACTGACTTATATGAAGTTGTTAGTCAGTAAACTCATCTGATCATTTTATGTGTCCTCTTTTGGAAGATCTTATGAACAGAATTTCTACTGTCAGAGATTTAATGAATGTAACGGGCTCAAGTAGCCTATGCCAGTATCTTAATAATTTTATAATCAAAAAAAGCCTTTTGTGTCTCCAATTCTCTCCCCTCTCTCTTGTTTTGGTAAATGTGTGTGGTTGTGTGTAGTTTTGTGTGTGTGTGTGTGTGTGTGTAAATCTAATCATGAGCAGCTCTTCCTAGGATTGATGATATAACTTTAAGGATATAATCACACAGTATAATGAACTCTCCATTTAGCAGTAAACAAAATCAAAACATTCAAGAAGCTAAAGTACAACATTAACAACAATATAATGTAACAACTTATTATAAAGGTAGCCACATAGTCTCAAAATATATCAGTAAGTCACAATCTCATCAGTCCATATAGAGTACTCAAATAAGTACTCTTTCATCTTGACTACAGCCTGGCTTCCAATCATCCTCAAATCAATCATTCTTATGGGGTAGCAGAAAGTATAAACACCATCTACCTTTAGGTCATGGTAAGTTACAATATCATTAGTCAATACTGAGTATGCAAGTAAAGTCTTCTTTCATCTGAACTTAAGGCTGACTTCCAAACCCCATGGCTCCTCTTTCACAGGCTGGCCATGCTCATATCTGCATTCACCTGACTCTTGCCTGGATTCACAGGTAGGCAGTTCTCCACTCCTGTTCTATATCTCAGCCCACAGCGACTGTTCCACACCAAGCTCTTCAAAGTTTCCATTTCTAGTAAGACAAAACTTACTTAAAAGATCTACAACACTATTTACAAATATTGTCAGCACTATCATCTCAATCTACTTTCTGGCTGACAAAGTAACACAACAGACAAGACTTCTGTCTGAGAAATCAAACACAAATAGTACAGTCCCAGGGCTTCTGTAACAGCAGTAAAGTCCTCTTTCAGGATTTCTGCTTTTGTCTGGCAGAACAACAGAGTACTACAGAATGCCAAAATAACAAGTATTTTCCCTCTCAGTTCTGCTTGATCCCAGCTCATGCTAGAGCTTTTCCCTGTTCTACTCCCTCCTGTTCCACACCCTTCCTATTCAGCTCTTCTGGAAAGCTCCTCCCACAGTGGGCTCCATGTGTTGATGTTAAGTCTAGTTAGGTCAGGGAACGTCTTGAAGCTCCATTAAGCCTATTAAAGACAACACAAGTGAATAGTGTTTCCAACAAAGACTTGATGCAATCGAAAGTGAAAATCAGAAGCACTTGAATAGCTGAAACAAACAGTAAAACCATATTTGATTGCTGATAACAGTGTGTGTGTGTGTGTGTGTGTGTGTGTGTGTGTGTCCATTCAGACTGTCTCCTCTCAGGTATTCAACTTCATCAATTCTGTAACTTTGAATCAATCTCTCCTCAAGGCATCAAACAATATTTTAAAGAATATATAAAACTATGTGCTACAGTAGTAAGAACACAGCATTTGAATAGGTTTAGATTGGAATCCTGGTTCTGCCACTTACTATATGTATGAAATTGAAAAAATAAAACAGGATAATACACTAGAGAGATCACTACCTCTGGGGTCAAAGATCATAAGCTAAAATCTTACTTTTTTTTTTACTATATATGTTATCTTGAACAAGTTATCCATATTCCCTGGATTTGAATTTTCCCATTTAGAAACGTGGGGAAGGGTTCTGGATTAAATGGCTCTTTCTGCCTCTACATTTACAATGATTATGATAGATAGACAGACAGACAGACAGACAGACAGACAGACAGACAGATAGATAGATAGATAGATAGATAGATAGATAGATAGATAGATAGATGACAGATAGATATATCTAAACAGTTGATTTTAGGACTTTAAACTCCAGATTCTATCTCTTCTTCCTTCATCACCAACTGAGGACAGAAACTGGAAAGATAAGCAGTTCAATACAGGCTGCACGTGTGTAGTTATGCAAAACATCTCCACAATGAACATATTGTAAAAGAATGACTGTATTTCCCTCCCTCCAGTTGTTCCTGCCCCTTTGCAGAAGTGTGTGCTTCTTCCAACCCTCTCGCCCAACATCCCCTCCCCTCCATCATCCCTCCTCTCATCTCCTTCCCCCCTACTCCCCTGTAGGGAAAGATACCCAATTTCGAATGTAAGCCATTCCTTCCCTAAGCCAAATTCAATGAGAGTACAGTTGACCCTTTCCCCTTTGCCTTTCTGTTCTTCTCCTCCATTGTAACAGTTATCCAGTGCCTCTTCAATATGAGATAATTAATCCCATTATGTCTCTCCCTGTCTCCTCTCATTCTATTCCTCTACCACCTCTTAATTTCACCTTTTAAAATATCATCCCTTCCTATTCAATAAATCCTGTGCCCTCTATGTACACACATATACACACACTCACATAAGTATTCATATGCATATATACCCTCCTTTATAGACATATGGTGGATACATTTAATAAAGACAAAAACACCTACCACAATGACAATAAATTATTTAACTTGGAAAAGTTACAAGCCAAGACCAAAGTGGAGAGAGAATTGGTGTATGACTGTTTGCAGATGATTGTGCTCTCAATGCATCCTCTGAAACTGAGAAACAACAGAGTATAGATTGATTCTCTGACCTTGGGCCAATTTTAGTCTGACAGTACCAAGAAAACAGAAGTTCTCTAGCAACTATCACTGAATCATTCATATGTGAAACCATCAGTTACAGAAAATGAAGAAATGTTGAATGTTGTGGATAAGTTCACTTACCTTGGTAGTATATTTTCTTGACATATACACACAGATGATGAAGTTGATGCATGTATTACCAGAGCTAGTATTTCAGAGGCTCCAAAGGAAAGTGTGGGAAAGAAGAGGTAATAGTCTTTCTACCAAACTGGATGTCTCTATTGTATTGACCTCATTGTCAGGTGCCCGTGAAAACCGGACAATGTAGCAGTACCATGCCAGAAAATTTAATTGCTTCTATTTGCATTATTTTAGCAAAAGTATACGTATTACCTGGCAAGACAAGGTACCAGACATTCAAGGCCTCTTTTGAACTGAACTACCAAGTGTTCAAACTCTACCACAGAAAGCACAACTCTGACCAACTGGCCATGTTTGAATGCCAAACATATATTTGCCTAAAATCCTATTTTATGGATAACTCACAGAAGGCAAGTGCTTACATGGAGGCCAAAAGAAGTAACACAAGGATAATCTCAAAGTCTCTCTGAAGAACTGAGGAATTGATTGTGAGACATGGGAGACATTGGCACAGGGTCAACCAACATAGCATGCCTATGTAATGAAAGAGGGCATTGTGCTCTATAAGCAAAGTTGAATTGTAGTAGCCCAAAAGAAACATGAGATCCACAAATTTAGAGACACCTCTACTTCAAATCTTCATGTTTACTATTTGTGTCCCACCTATGGCAAAGCCTTCCAAGCTCTTTTTACCCTGATTGGACACAGTCACCTTGATTTTTACATAACAGTGTTGCTTTGGTCCTCTTTGAGTAAGACTGACAATACCGAGTATATTCTTTTTTTTTTTGAAGTGGAAAAGGCAGGGCAATTGGGGTTAAGTGATTTGCCCAAGGTCTCGTGGGGTAGTAAGTGTTAAGTGTCTGAGTCTGGATTTGAATTCAGGTCCTCCTGACTTCAGGTCTGGTGCTCTATATACCATGCCAACTCATCACCCTTGCCAGTATATTCTTAACAAATATTTGTTGATCAATAAATTAAAGAGACTGTCATTGGTTCTATTCTCTGTACGTGCTCCTCTGTTATTTATCAAATTCTAGAAGGTTGACTGAGGGAAGGATTGTTCCTTCATCTCCTCAAAATAGTAACATGAATCAGATAGAGAGATGTATAATGCATATATTAAGTGAAATGACTGCAAATACAAACAAACAAGAAGGCAGTTCCTGCACTCCATGACGTGATAAAAAGTAAAGAGAGGAAAGCAGGGTATAGAATCACAGATGACACCCACTAGGAAAGGTGAGTAAATGATCTAGGTAATCATGACTTGTTCATTTTAAAGAGAGCAACATTCCTACTCTGCTATTTCATTAATGGAATTCTGGAGAGTAATTCATTCAACTCAAAATAGAGCCCATAGGAATGGAAATATTGGGGGTTAAAAACAAGGATGCTGGGACAGGGTTTGAGAAGGAACCTGGGTCATCATGGGCTGGTCTGGATTTGAAAAGTTTTTTATTAAAATGCAATAATTGCAGAAGATTCTGGGAAGATGGCTGAGTAGGTCACAAAATTCCAAGATTTCAAGATTTTCCCCCACAAAAGAGATTAAGTATTCATGGTGAACAAAGTAGAGGGGAAAATAAATAAGATTAGGGGCACGACAGAGGTCCTCTTGGGACAATCGGAGAATATCAGATGAAAAATCCCAGGATGAGTTCTGGTAAGGTTTTTTTTGTAGTGTAACATCTTAATCATAATCTACCATCAAATATCTTAGAGTATCCTCAGTGTTTAGATAATGTATTAGCAGCATGAAATAATTACATCCCAACTTGTCAAGCAAAGGCAGTCTGTTGCAAGGACCTTCTCAGCTGCAGTTGTCGTAGACTATTTTAAGTCAGAAAACTGAATAGCAACACTGAATACTGTAGAGATGCATTTTACCCAGTGTGATACTTGAGTCATTGCAATGTTTGATTATCCATTCGGTTTTTACAGAGAATTCTTTGGGTTTTTTTGTTTTTGTTTTTGTTTTTTTTTGCTTTTTGGAGGGCAATTGAGGTTGTGACTTGCCCAAAGTCACACGGCTAATAAATGTGTCAAGTGTCAGAGGCCGGATTTGAACTCAGGTCCTCCTGACTCCAGGTCTGGTGCTCTATTCATTGTGCCACCTAGCTGCCCCTTTACAGAGAATTCTTAATTAGAATCAATGACTCTTGCTGGAATAGTATATTGCATGTATTTCTACCTCTAGTATTGGGCTTTATATGCTAGATTTTAATATCCTTGAACTTGGGCAAGTTCACATGTATTTTAAAAGAAATAAGGTTTACTTGCACAAAACTGATCATTAATGCCCTTGAAGAGAAGTTGTTTTGTGGGTGTGAAACAAACAAACAAAAAGTAGGGATTTGAATTGGTTCCTTTTATTATAGTATTGAAATTAACTCTGCTTAATTTATCAAGTAATGTTCATTCCATGATTTTATATCCTTGTATCTATCACATTGTGATATTTTGGGGGAAAAGAATTTGTTGAACTTACAAAAAGGTTTTAAAAATCAAATGATAAACTGAGGAAAAACTTAAAAAAACAGTCTGAGAAAAGCAAGAATATGGAAAGAAAGCCAACCAGTTAGAAAAGGAGATCCAAAATCTTAAGGAATCAAATGACATCTTGAAAATACAACAATTAAAATAAAATGATTACAAGAAGGAAACTTTACAAAGGTACTCACTGAAAAAAATTATCAAAAAAGGAAATAAAAGCATAAAAAATACTACAGCAACAAAAATATCAGATAAAATTAAGTAAAGAAAGCTTCAAAAGGCAAGAATATTCAACAGTAACAGGACACAAAGATGAAAAACTTTATAGAACCTTTTGGTCAATTCTTCATTAAAATGATAAATGATGAATCAATGTTTACTTAAGGTGAGTAGAGGAAAAGGACAATCCTATGAGAAAAACAATTTCTAGAGAAGAAAATATACATGGAAAGTAAAAAAAATTAATACTTCTTGGAATCAAGATGTCAAATATTAATGCCATTTAAAAGAAGTGAAACAGAATTGGGAAAGAGAAGGATCCTGATCTGCATTTTTAAGAATGTTCTAATGAAGTGTGTGTGTGTGTGTGTGTGTGTGTGTGTTTATGTGTGAGAGAAAGAGAGAGAGAGAGAGAGAGAGAGAGAGAGAACAGAGAGCTAGAAATAGAGTGAGAGAAAGAAGGAAGGAAGGAAAAGGAAGGAGGAAGGGAGGGAGGAAGAAAAAAGGGTAGCAATAGAAGTAGAATGAGTAGAACTGAGTGCTAGTATTTGCTTAAGCAGAACAGAGAATAATATATTTGTCTAAGGCAGTGGTTCTCAACCTTCCTAATGCTGTGATGCTTTAATACTTGTATGTGGGAGTATCCGCATGTGGGCGAACCTGCCTGGAGGATAGAGGAGTGGTGTCTTGGTTCCTAAGACCATCAGAAATATGTGTTTTCTGATGGTCTTAGGCTTCCCCTCTGACTCTGGTGAAAGGGTTGTTTGATCCCAAAAGGGGTAATGACCCACAGGTTGAGAACTGCTGGTCTAAAGATAGAGGTTGATTATAAGTGTTTAAAGAAAAATATCTTTGAGGAATATAGGGTTCATTTCCTTTAGTAAAAATAAATAAAAGTTTATCTAGGGAAATATATATTAATGATTATAGCATTGGATATCAATGAACAAATGTCCTTAAAATAGAAGGAAGTTGTGTTAAGAACTTGAAAATTATATTACATTCGAAATATGAATAAAGTAATATATAATCATGTCCACAAAATACTATGCAAAACGCTAAAGATACAAAGAGAAAAGCAAGACAGTTCTTCCTCATAAAGTTCTCACATTCTGTGGGGGAGACCATACATATAGTAGATTTCAATTGCAAGTGAGATGGCCTAAGGGCCTAGTGGTCCTTAGAGTGCAATGTCCAAGTAAATGGTAATCTGTCTTTTATGACAGATCATCAATACACTTAGAAAATCAAACTTTTGTTTCCTCAGTCATTTTATGGGCAAAATTATATTTGTTTCTCAAGTTACAGTATTTGCCAGTTTGTTAGAATTTCAGCTCAATAAATTTCTTTCCTAAGTTTTCAGTGACTATTACTATATTGTATCTCTAAAGGAAGTTGCTAAGTCAAATCTCCAGAAAGAGATGCTTCCCAGTATGGTGACTCTGGAAGTCAGCCCAGAAATAGTCTCTACTAGCATGAACTATTCTCTTATTCTTTGAGCTCTTAGGTTTACCTGTCTATGTGTTTCAGTGGTTTAGTGGGTGATTTTGATGGTGTACAGTATGACAGGGCCATTCTTCAGAAGGAATTTTATTCTCTATGATATGATGGCTGGGGCAATCAAGCTGATCAAATGTCCAACAATCTTGAAATGTACCAGGTAAAGAGGACACTTTATTTTCCTATGTCAATCGATCTCAGTGTTATAAGTTATCTCAACCAGAAAGTTAGTAAACGTGGTAGCTAGGGTAGAAGTACTGGTTTCATACATGCTACCTCTTCTGTCTCCTTTATGGCTTCAACTGCGCTCACATTCCTTTCTATCAATGGCAGTTGGTTGACAGGTTGAGCTAGAAAAAAATGTATTATGTTTCATTTTATCTCTAAAAAACTAAGGTTATTATCTTGTAGAAATGATTAAAATTAATACTGTTGGCTGACAAAACAAAACCCTAAACCTTACTGAAGCTCAGAATTTAAAAAAAGAGATCAAAAACAGGAGTCTTACCTCCAGAGGCAGTGTCCCAAGAACAAGTCCCTCAGTGAAAGACTACCTGGAGGTCTCTAGGGAGGTTTTTAGAAGGCTCTTAGCTAGGGGTTCAAGTCCTAACTCTACCTAGCATGGTTTGCCAAAAACTATGGTGAGTGAAAGATAAAATGACTGAGGAAACAAAGATTTGATTTTCTAAGTATATTGATTTATTAAGCAATGCATGTCCCTTGCCTAACAAACTGGAACCAGGCAACCTCAGCTTAAACCTGGACCAAAATACAGGGGGACACAGACTTTTATATATTAAAAAATAATTAGTCAAATAAGACAAATTAATTAAAATACTACATTAGGTGATATGAATTCTAATTGGATGAAATATTAGGGACTTTCCAGATTGGAAGGAGAAAAACAAACAACTGAATTCCCTGAATTCATAAAAAGAGATGTTCCACATCTTTCAAATGTCTACAAACAATAAAAGAAACATGGAAATGATAATTGATCAGTACAGGGTGAATTTTCAGATAAGACATGTGGACTGTTTGAAAGATACATTTGTAAGAAAACTCCTTGCATTAATCTTTGGATCTGGTTGCGTTTCTTCTGGTCTGCATCACCTAAGTCTTTCCTTAAGAGTCTCTAAGGAGAAGGGAGAGCTGGCCCAGTATCCCAGTCATGTAGTTCTAGATTCAAACCATGCAATAAGGTTTTCTTTCAATTCCAACAAATGAATAATTTCATCTTTTCTTTTTATTCTTCACAGAACAGAAATTGGAGTAGACAAACAACTAAATAGAACTGAGCTGGCTTCAAAATTGAGTCATGAGATGGAGTCGGCAGTGATTCACTTTTAATTGTCACAGTTTACTACTTGATATCCTGAGGCTCTATATTTTCTCCTTTTAATTTAAGTTATGCTTTAATAGATCCCTTATCTACAAGAACAAATCTAAAAACAAATTTGTAAAATAGTTAACATAAGAAACTTTCCTAGTAAAGAAATGGATTCTAAACCTAATAGATCCTAGAACTGTATTTTGCTGTTTTGTAGTGAGAAGACAAATGGAATTTTAATGTATCATAAATTTAGACCAACAACTTTGAAAATATACAAAATAACACCTAAATGTAAAGAAATATACTCTATAGAGCTAGTGGAAAATAGAAGAATATATTTCTCACAAAAATAAATAGGGTAAGAATATAATGAATTATGGAACAGAAAAAATTAAATGAAATATAAAGACAAATAACTTTTTTAAATATTTAAATATATAATGTCACTCAAGCTGAAATAATAAGAAAATATATAGATCGGGGAAAATAAAAATTTCTAAGAAGTTCTAACATTCAAAGATATATAGGAAATTGACACATATATATATAAGGGCAAATATGACCATATCAGTCTCCCTCCTCATTCAGTAAATTGAAGTAAATTTTAATTTAAATTGAATTTAAGGTGCAATGAATTAAATTCAGTTCCTTGTTACCTCCAGGAAATGCATATAGAGATACATGTATGTGTGCATACATACATGTATGCATGCATGCACATATATGTAGGTGGGTATATGTGCATATGTATGTGTGTATATGTATATGTATGTGTATGTGTATGTGTATGTGTATATGTATATGTATGTGTATGTGTATGTGTATATATGTGTGTATGTGTATGTGTATATGTATGTGTATATGTACATGTATATGTATATGTACATGTATATATGTGGAGAGAGAGAGAGAGATGTATTCATGTATGTTTTCCCATTTGGATTTGTAGTGATTGTGAATATTCATTAAAAGTTTTTTTTTACAAGTAATTGTTAATTAGAAATAAAATACATTTTTTAAAATGGCAAAGACTCCAAACAGAACAAAAGAAATTCAGTGTTGATTGGGTTATGGTACCTACATTCAATGCTTAAAAGATTTGTATGTTTCCCTTTATATTTGAAAATTGCTTAGAATTATTTTAAAAAATCATTAAGTTGTTCATCTTTGTTGACCCAATGATCTCCTCAATCAATTTTATACGACAAAGAAAACAATGATAGAAAGAAATGGCCTGCAGCTACATAAATATGGATAATAATATTATTGTAAGTGTCATAAGACTGCAGGAAAATTATAAAGAATTATTGAATAGATTATCAAATTTTGCTAAATAAACATAATGGATCATTACTGCCATAAAGAATAATATTATATTTTGTTGTTTTATTCAATTTTAGCATATTTCCAAGCAATAGTTTAGTATTTTAAAAATTGAAACAATTCATATAATTTTTTGTATTTCTTTGGGGGGTTGGGATTTTTTTGTTGCTCTGGGTATTCCCTCTATCAACAGAATTACAAACCCCCTTTATTTTATTTTGCATTCCTTATCTGCTGGTATGAACTAAAATCCCAGATTCTGTTCACAATCTAGTGATGCTTATGTCTGAATACAGTTGGATTGGTTCTCAGACAAAACACGTCAAAAGCTGTAGAGTACATCTGCAGAATTGTACCTCAATTTTTTCTTCCTTGTATTTGCCATAGCCTGACCTCTACTGAATTAATCTTTGACTTTCACAGCACTACATATTGATCATTGCAGCTTAAAATCATATTGACTATTTTTAATGAAACATAACATTGCAAACTCATTTTTACCACAGCTAACTAAAATATATGTTTCTTTCTTTCAGGTTCTTCTTTCAATTGTCATCTTCTTCCTAAGCTTGTGTACTTAAGTTTTTATATATATTTATCATGGCTTACATAATCTCTATTATGTTTCATTTTGTATGAATATAGATTCTAAAGATTACAATCCCTTCCTGAGAAGTCAGCTAATTCAACTAGTTGTCCAGGATATTCATTTTCTCTATAGTATCCTAAGTGGTTTAAATTTAATTTATTCAGTTGTTCTATACTGTTGTGGTTTTTCAGACTTATTTGGACACTGCATTGATCTATCTGCTAGCACATTTCCAGGAGGAAATGAAGTTAGTCTGGCATGATTAATCTATGAGATTGTGAACTCCTTGAAATCAGAGACTGTTATTTTATCTTTGTATTTCTTGTTATGATTAGCACAACACATTGCACATACTTGCTTGGATGATATACGAAGACTTACTTCTTACTGAGTTTTTGTTTGTTCCTATTTATTATCCATTTAATTTGTAATTTGATACACAGAAAAATGTCCATTTAGTAATCTATACATAAATCTTGCTGGTAGATCACATCTCATTAACTGATCTATAATTTGTAGAATCCATATTCTCCTTTTTTGGAAAATCAGTTACAAATCTGCTTTCAATTCCAAGACATATCTCCCTTTCTGTCATCTATCAACAATGAATGAAAATTATTCAGTAATAAAATCTGCATTTTAGTATTCATGAAAAGGTTAAATGACATCCTATTTAGACCGACTTTCAATTCCTTATTAACCATTCCTATTTTATATTTTTTTATTTGATGAACTTTCCATATCCATGTCTAAATATAAAGCCATATTTCTCAGCCATATTTGATATTCATATAGAGATCTGCATATTCAAATACCAGAAGATGGAGGAGAATTCATATTTATACTCTGATTTTCTTAGTTTTTAAATCACAATATTAAGTACCATTTATATGGTCTTTATAGTTTATAAAGCAGCTTAAATTGTAAGATGTTCCAAAAATTATAGTGTAGCTTTAGGCTACTAAGAGCTTAAAACTTCACTAAGGCTTTTGGAGCTCTATTATTAATCATTGTTTTCAGAAGAATGTGGGAAGTAGATGCTATTGTTATCCCCATTTTGTAGTTTAGAAAACTAAAGCTGAGAGAGGTTAAAACTTGTCCAGGGTCACCCAGTTCATTGATGTCTGAGGTCAGACCTGAGGTCTTAGTGTCCTATCTCCTCAATGAAGTTTGTCACATACCTCGTTGAAGTATCTATTTGCTCTCAATGTGCAATCCTACATTAGTGCATTTTAAAAAAATATTTACATCTTCCCAAATATGTTTCTGTCCAAGAAACCATAGTTTCTATCATTAACCCTCACTTAGATTATTGTACTATGTTTCTTGGTGTTGTCCCTTCCTCCAATCTTTCTCCTCTCCCATTCAGCCTTCATATAACTAGTAATTTTCCTATAAAAGATCATGGAGGCCGTGGTTCCAGATTTGCTAGAGGATAACATAAATAAACAACTCATTTCATTCTCTTTGACTTCTTGTACCCTACATTTCTGACAGACTAGGCATCCAACTGTTAAGGAAACTCTACATGCCTTCTCTAGCCCCACATATAGTGATGTATGGTTCTTCCATTGCATTAAATGTAATTTCTGTTCATCTGAGACTGTTGGGATCTTTTCCTCTCTTCAAATGACATTATTTCTTGCAGAACTTTGCCTAGGCTTCTCTTTTGTTCATATAATATTTTTACTTGTTTTATATATACATCTTATGTTCCCCCTCACAGACATGCATTGTAGAAGGTGTATGAAATATGCCTAATGTCTTGATGGTTTTTTTCATATTGTACACTTAATTTTTCAACTTTGTATTTTAAAGTACAGTTAATTAAAATGAGTTTAGCTCAGTTTTAGATTCTTTTGCTTGATAAAAACCAATAATGTCCTTTGTAATTTTACATTCAATAAATATTTAGCTTTAAAATCATAATGTTAATACTTGTATAGTGTTTCATGTTTTACAATATATTGAATATTAGTATTAATAATAGTAATTAATTAGTATTAATTATACTAATAATATTAATTAATTCGTAATAATACTACTAATGGCTAAAATTAATATAGCTCTTACTATTGACCAGACACTACTCTAAGCACCTTATAATTATTATCTAATCTGATCATCATAACACCTTAGCAGCTAAGTGCTATTGTTATCGCCCATTAACAAATATTATATCATCTGTTCCTCACAACATCCCTGGAGGTTGAGAAATTTTGTGCCCTCCAATTTATAATAGTATAACAGTACAAGTTAAGTGTTGTTCAAATCAGTGACTATATATTTGACATAGGATTTCAATTTAGATCTTCTGATGTCAATTTCAGTGCCCTCTCCATTATATCACCTAAAAAAGAAAGTGCCCTGAGTGTACAGAATAATGAAATATACTGTACACAGCAGCATTTCTCTGCATTAGATTATATACTTCAAAAGGGTAGAGAATCAGTTTTCATTTACATCTTCAATGTCTATGTCTCTACCATGGTGTGTATGTAATAAACGTTTAGTAAATCAAATTAAAATTCACCACATAAATCTCATTTATTTTGGCTACAAATGTAAAAAGAGTATAGTGAAAAATTTAAAGTTTCCACAGGAACAGAAAAATGACTACAAGGCATCCATTTAACAGCATTTGCTAACATTAAAAATATATTAAGCAGAAACTCAAAAATGCTTTATAAAAACTGTTTTCAGTTTTGATTAGAAAATTTTATTTAGCCTAACCCCACTCATTCTAGGGTGTAACCCACTTGATTAATGAGAATATTTTATTTTCAAAGTCTGGTGAGCTACAATGAAGAAAGCTCTTGGAGGATTTTTTTTGTTTCTTGTTTTTTATTTTTTGCTTTTTCGAGGGGAAAGGCAGAACAATTGGGGTTAAGTGACTTGCCTAAGGTCACACAGATAGTTTTGTGTTAAGTATCTGACATCATATTTGAACTCAGGTCCTCCTGACTCCAGGGCTGGTGCTTTATTCACTTCACCTCCTAGCTGCCCCGAGTTTCTTTTTTTTTTAAGCAGATAAAATGAGTGAAACACACTGTTCCATAGTGAAAAGAGAATTAGCCTTTTTTTTAGGACAAGCGGAGTTCAAGCCTTGCCTCTGATATATACTGTTTATGTGACTATTGACAAGTGTCTCAGTGACCTGGGAAACTCTCTTATACTATAAACTATAGATGAGTGGTTGATTTGTATTTCATGCATTACTGGAATCACAGAACTAAATCTGAAAAATGAAAAAATATTAAAAATTAATGAAACACAATCCTATATCTTAAATGTCAATGTGGTACAGTTTAAAGACTGATGTTTTAAAGTCATAGTCCTTGCACTCAAATTTCAGCTCCTTTATTTCTCAGTTGTGAGATCTTGGGCAAGTTTTTTTTTTTTACTTTGATATCAGTTGCCTTATTTGCGACAAAAGAGTCAGACTAGACCTCTAAAATCCCTTTTAGTTCTACAGCTATAATCCAATGGTGGTGAGGGGAGCATTGACACATTTGGAAAATTCAAATGCAATGATCCACAAATTTCAAAGCTCTAACTCAGCATGTTAAGAAAGGGTAGGATTGTTTAGCTTGTGAACTACAAAAAATGAACAATGGTCAATTTAGAATTTCTCCCAGGAACAGGGAGTGGACCTAGATGTGTATATTCTCTGGCCTAGGAAATTCTTACCAATGAATGTCTCCAGCTTCTCTGGAACTTATTATATTTTGGAGTAGCCTAGAGCACTGTGAGGTTAAGTAACTGACCCAGGGGTCACAGAGCCAGTATTTTTCTGAAGAAGAAACTTCCTAGCTTTGATTCTGGGTCTCTACAATGCTGCTTGATAGATAAATATCAATAGAAATAGACAGGTAGATAGATAGGTAGATGAGTTAGAGCTATAGAGATTATTTATTTCCTTACATCTCAGAGAGATGTCTGATATCTACTTAATGATAAGGTTGAGTCAGAATTATTCATTGATTAACTCAGTCCATCACAATGTCAGAGTCTCAGTATCATTGTGATGAAACTTAAAGTTTAACATTTTCTCTTCTCATTCACATTTGCTAAATAGCAATGGACAACCACAACTTAAAGGAAAATGTCATTTATCCATCAGGGGTAAGTAATGAGAAAAGAAAATTCATCTTTCAAGGTTATATAGAAAGTAAAAGGCACTATTTAATTACCTCTCAGTTGAGCAGGGAAGTTCAGAAAGAGCAAGCAGTGGGACTAATGGAGCAGCAAAAATGCAAACTACCATTCAGCACTAAAGTAATTGGGCATAACAGTGGAAAAGATGACGATAAATGATTACTTCATTAATTTTAAAATTAAAGGGCAAGATAAGGCTGTCACTATCAAAAGGAACATTATTATAAAAACTAGCTAATCAGCACATTGTTAAGTATAAAGTTATCACAAGATGCTTTTAAATTTCAAAATTGTTCTCAGGAAAGTAAATCTGGTTAACTGCTCCATATATGCAAATATTTTATTGAAGGAAAAATGTTTACTATCTCTTTAATTTCATCTTCTAGAGAGGCCTATCACAAAAGGTTTGTAGGTGGGATTTGGTCAGCATGAAGACAAATAAACTACCTTGCATTTTTAAAGATTCAACACTGATTTCAGGTTTTCAAGCCTGCATTTGTGACAAAAACAAAATACTGATCATGTGGGACTCCTTTAATTCTGAAATTGTTACTATAAACATTATTTAACCAAAAAAGATTCAATAGCAACATTATAAAATGATCCTTCAGGTATGCAAAGGTGAGATTTATGGCAAATTTAAAAATCTTGAAGAGGGACAAATGCAGGTATAAAAAAATAAATCTCTTACAATCATGGCAGAGGAGAAGGAAAGCCTGAACAAGGACAATGAGAAATGGTTAACTGAAGACTGGATAAGAAGACCTCCAAGATCACATCCCATCCTATACTAAGAATCTATAATTCTAAGGCCTTCTTAAGATGTGAAATTTACACACGATCTACTATCATTGTTCTGCTAACCTTCAATAAGGGAGATGGTGGCTTAGAGTCTGGGAATGGTAGTTAATTATTGAACATGAAAACTGAAAATCTAGAAGAAGCAATAGGTAAAGGAAAAGAAACAAAATAAAATACTAGTGCATAAATGATAATGATTAATATAAAGGTCATAAACAGCAAGAGTTATGGTAGAGATTATAAAAATGGGAACACCATCCATCAGAGGGAACGCTCTCCTCTTACTGCAATTTAAAATTTACATTATTTTTATGTACTGCCATTTGAAACTATTAAGTCATGTTAATCTTGCAGTCCACTAAAGTGCTAAAATCTTTTTTTAATGATTCCAGAAAAAATAATGCTTCCTAGTCAAGCTTCACTACTCTTCTACTTATAAAGCTGATTTGTAAACCATATATTAAAAGTGAATAAAAACCTTTAAGAATGATTTGCTCTCAGTACATCTAGTAAGAATGAGAATTGAGATGTGACCTGTAGTATCTCCTGAATCCAAATGTAATGCTCTTTTCATTTCAGCATTTCATGTAGTAGAGTATAAGCTCTTAGCTAACAAATAGCAGATGCTTACTAATGATGGACTAGATATCCATCTCTAAAAGGCATAACTCTGGTGCTCTATTGATCCTTTCCTGGGTCCCATTGTATCCTATTTTTTTTAGTAATTCATATCTCTTTTTATCTAGTAGGCATCAGCAATTCTTCACTTTCCTTGCTAGCCATCTTATTGCCACCTGACTAGGTGACGCCCCAATTTTTCCTTCCTGAAGCCCCCATTCTAGCCCTGAGCCAAAATCAGCTCAATATTACTCTTGTAATTGGAAAGTGCTTGCCAATCCACTTCTCTATGACTATATCTACTATCCCTGTGACTTCCCAAACCAAAATACCCTTCCTGGATTGTCATTGTCCTATGTATTTTAGCTCACCCATTAGAAAATGAGATCTTTAAGGATAGGCAATTACTTATATTTGAATTTTATCAGCAATGTTAAAACATAGTGCTTAGAACATAGCACATGCTTACTTTTGTTGTTTTTTAGTTCTTTACAATATAAGGAAATAAACATTTATACCTTGCCCTCTATGTGCAGGTGCCTATGCTAAATGTTTTACAGATATCATTCCATTTGATCCCCTAAGACAAACCTGGGAGATAGGTTCTATTAGTATGCCCAATTACGAGTAAATTGAGAATAAGGAAATTGAGAGGCTAAGTGACTTACCAAGAATTATGAAGATAAGTAAGTATATAAGATGGGATTTGAATTTAGGTCTTCCTGACTCCAGACCCAGGACTGTCTCCACTATGCCACCAGTTGCCTCTAAAAATCTAGATTGTTACTATATCTAGAATAGGATATTTAGTTGTGGGCTGCACTTTAGAGGAAAGAGATTAATATGATCAACAGTATCAAGAAGAGGTTAATCAGAATCAAGATCCAATACCTTGAATTCATATAACAAGAAGTCAATTGAAGGAACTGGAGTAAGGAAGGTTGGAGAATAGATTGCAGAAGACTTTAGGGGTGGGAAAAAAGCAGAAAGGGATGGTAACTAAACCTGTTGTTTCATTAATAGAGGGAATTCCCAAATGAGGGAACTCCTTGTGTAACTTTTCAGTAGCTTCTAGTCTTAAAGAGTTGATTAAACCTCTGAATGTTTAAGTACCTTTCAGTCATACACAGCATGTGCTGAAGATGGTATTTGAATACTGATCTTCTTGCCTATGAGATTGACTATCTACTCTGCATATTCTCTGCAGCATAGAATGATATTTATATTCAAGCTTTGTAAGAATCCTAATTTTTAAGAAGGGCTCAACTTTTTTTTTTAATTTTCCTCTGAGGACCTCATAGCCTCAATAGGTAGAAGATTCAAAGAGACAAATTTAAATTTCATGAAAGGAAAAGTTTCCTATGAGAACTCTTCAAAAGGAGAAAAATCTTACCTGTGTGGTCATAGGTTCCCTCTCTTGAGAGTATCTCAAATGAAGACTGAATTTCTACTTGTTTGAATATTTCAATAGCTACTTTTGCCAATAGTTTCAATATATGAAATGGGGGAAATAATATGTGCATTGCTTTTTTTTCAAATTTGTTGCAAGTATCAAATAGGATAGTGTATCGTAGGCACTCTGTAGACCTTATAAAATGAGGCAAATAGCAGTGTTGGTGGTAATGTTGGCAATAGAATGTTGGACCTAAAGTCAAATAGACCTGAATTCCAATCTGGTCTCAGATAGTTATTAATTGTGACACTATAAACACTAAATTTCTGTCTGCCTCAGTTTCTTTACATATATATGTGTGTGTGTGTATGTATGTATATGTATATATATAAAGGGGGATATAACATGTAGCTCACAGGGTGATTGTGAAGACAAAACTGCCTAATATCTTAAAATTGATTTGCAAACCTTAACATGCTCATATATATTAATTATAATTATTGTTGTTGTTAAGGAAATTCATATTTTTGATTCAATGACCGCTGAAATCACTTCCAACTGTTAAATGCAGTTTTGCTATAAAATCTCTGGATTCCTTAAATGGCAAGTTTCCATTAATAAATATATATTCTTTGAAATAATCCCAAACCCTACAATTTCCACTGACACTAGTCTCAGATGACCACTTCAAGAATCAAATTGTCAATACTGAACCTAACAAATGACAGTCTTGGACAACTCTTATTGTTTATGAGTAAGAGAGACATTGTAAGTGAAATAGTATTGGCAAAATCTGTGGTATTTGAAAATTGTCATTAAAAAATTCAGAATTTTGATAATTGAAAGTTTCTTGGTATATGGACATTTCATTATTTTCTTATAACAATCTCATTTAAAAATCATGCTGCCAGTATGCTCTCTATCTGTCTCATCTATACAGTCCCATTCTCTCTCATTCTGAATGTGCATTCACCTGTGGGACCTGAACTTGTTTAGGTCAGATTTTTCTTTATGCTGCCTAAATCAGGCATTCATATGACCTCATGGGGATCTTGAGTGTCCCACCTTCCTTCCCCACCAAGTCTTTTAAATCCACTTTACTTAATTTCTTCCCAAAGTACAATGTAAGATCTTTGAGGACAGGGACTCTCACTGGCTTGCCTACGTAGCCCCAGCACTTATTAGATGTCCTAGCATGTAGTAAATGTTCACTAAACACTCATCAAATGCTTGACCATTCATTCTCTGATGATGATTGATGACCTTTTATTTTTCATGAAAATATTTTTTCAAAAGCATCACAGTATATTAATTCAATTTAATAATCTTAACTTCCTTTAAAAAGATTTGTATTGTTGAATGAAGCTTGAACACCTTATTAGTTTTTCCACCTAAATACATAAAACATATGGGGATATGTGTGTATACACACCCATACACACACAAACATATATATATATATATATATGTATGTTTGTGTTTGCATGTGTATGTGTGTATATATACATATATGTGTGTATATACACATATAAGTACATACTCACACATATACCCATATACATATATGTTTATATGAATACATATATACACATACGTACTTGTACACACATGCTTATGCATATATGCTTGTATAGTATATAGTATATATACATATGTGTATAGTATATGTATATGTACATATACTATGTACATGTATACACACATACAGAGAAAACAAGTCTCAATACATACATAAGAACGCTCATAAAATTAATATTCAGTCATGTAGAAAAGGAAATATGCTCTATGTCTCTTCTTGTCATGCACTTACTTTCTGTGGGACCTTGAACAATGTATTTCCCTTCTCTAGGTGTCAGTTTATTCAGTTACAATGCTTGGGAAATGGGGATTATGTGATCCTGGAGTTGTTTATAGATGTCAGCCTTATAATCAATTAAAAGAGCAATATTATATGCACTGATCAGGGCTTGAAGAAAGTTCTAAATAGAGTTATAACCCTTCTGAACTATGAAATATATTAAAATTATAGCTAGTAGAAAGCAATTATTAAAACTGCTTTAAGGTCTGGAAAGCACCTCACAAAATCATAACATTTTATCAGTACAATAACCTGTAAAGTCAAGCACAAGCAGCTTTCCAGAGGACTGATGCTGTGAACAGCATCAAGTTTCTAATTACATAGTATAGTGAACTCTCTATTTATTCAGCAGTAAATTAAAGCAAAACATTCATAGAAATCAAGATGCAGAATTCACAATGTTATGACATAACAAATTATCTCTAAAATGGCCACACAGTTTTCAACAAAGTGGGCACATAATTTTAAACAATATACATTAATTTAGTTACTCGATCATTTAGTAAGTCCTTATTTCATTCTTAAGGAAGCTTGCCTCTTTAAAGGACATAAAGTACAAAGGTCAAAGTTCTCTGCCCCTAGATCACAGTAAATCACAGTCTTTTCAGTCAGCATCAGGTACCGAAGAAGAGATCTTTTCATATTGACTTGAGGCTGGCTCTCAGCTTCTATCATCCAAGCTCCTGCCTGAATCTACACAACTGTCACATGGATTCAAAGGCAGGCAGCTCCCACTTGCTTTTCCAGCTTCTTGTCCAGTTCTTTGTCCAGTTCCTTCTCTATTTCCCATTCCATATTGAAGCTCCCATTGTCCACTCCACTTCAAGTCCTTCACACTTCCTGTTTCTGGGAAGACAAAGCTCAAGTTTTCTCCTTCTCCACCACAAGAATTCCCTTCTCAGTTCTCTTTCCAGCCTGGACCTTTCCTTTTACATGGTCATTAGTGCCTCCCCTTCCTGTTACAGGAGTTCATAAGTTCTAGGGTTCACAAGCTGTGGGATTTACAAGTTCTGAACCTTAGTACTTGCTACAATCAAAACTGAAATAAGGTGTTTACTTCTGTGTTAATTAAGTAGCTGAAGAAAGATGTTAATTTAATAGCTAAAACAAGGTGTTAACTACTTCTTTGCTTGCCATTACATAACCTCAAGAGGGTGGTATTGTTATCTCAGTTTTCATGGGTGTGTGAAATTTGAGGCAAATATAGGTTAAATGAATTTTTCAGGATAATATAGATATTAAGCACCTTAGTCCCACCTTTAAGGTCAGATCTGACAAATTCCAGGTCCAGTAGTCTACCCACCCATTCAGATAGTTTCTTCTTTAAATAAATATGCCTCAATCTATCACATCCATTACTAAGTAAAAACTGGTAAAATTTGTTAAATGGTAATGTTTGTTAGGCAGCAGGGTGGGGAGAGACATAATTTTAAAAGTCCAAACTTATATAAAAAGTATTTAGTAATTTATTTTCCCCATTTATATGTGAAAAAATAAATTTTAACATTTGTTTTTAAACCTTTGAGCACCAAATTGTCTTCCTACCTCCCTTCTCAATTCTTCCCCCCATCCAGGTAGGGAAGGCAAGGAATTTGATATATGTATATGTGTAGTCATGCAATACCTTTCCATAATAGTCACATTGTGAAAGAAAACATAGACCAAAATACAGAAAAATCCTCAATCTGTATTCACACATTATCAGTTCTTTCTTTGGGGATACATAACATCTTGTTTTCATGATAAGTCTTTCAGACAGAGTTATCTCGGATCATTGTATTGCTGAGAATAGCTAAGACTCACAGCTGGTCATTTTACAATGTCACTGTTATATTCTACACAGTACAATTCACTTCACATCAATTCATGTATGAGAAAATTTTTCTGAATTACAAGTATCATCTTCTCAAGTAGGAATGTAAGTGGTTTAAACTTATTAAGTCCCTTACAATTTCTCTTCCCTGTTTACCTTTTTGTGCTTCTCTTGAGTCCTGTATGCAAAAGTCAATTTTTCTCTTCAACTTTGGTCTTTTGATCAAGAATCATTGAACATATGCTAGTTCTTTGAATGTTTATTTTTATCCTCATGGATTATAAGGAGTTTTTCTGTGTAGGTTATTCTTGGTTATAATCCTAGCTCCATTGAACTCTGGGATTTCTTGTTCCAAGCCCTCTCATTCTTTAATGTCAAAGTGCTAAATCTTGTGTTGTCTTGACTCTGGTTCCCCCATACTTGCTTTTTTTCTTCTTGACTGATTGCAATATTTTCTCCTCATCCTTGGAACCCTTGAATTTAGCAATGATATTCATAGCAGTTTTCATTTTTGGTTTTCTTCCAGGAAGTGATTGGCATATTCTTTCCATTTCTATTTTACCCTTTTTTTCTAGAATATCAGGGTAGTTTTCCTTGATAATTTCTTGAAAGATGATGTCTGGGCTTTTTTTTCATGGCTTTCAGATAGTTCAATAAATTTTTTAAAATCTCAATCCTTCATCTATTTTTTCATGTTAGGAGTTTTGGGGTTTTTTGCTTTTTGGAAGGAAATTGGGGTTAAGTGATATGCCCAAAGTCACATAGCCAGTAAGCATATCAAGTGTCTGAGGCCCGATTTGAACTTAGGTCATCCTAACTCCAGGGCTAGTGCTCTACTCACTGGGCTACCTAGCCGTCCCTGTGCTAGTTGTTTTTACCAATGAGATATTTCACATTTTCTTCTATTTTTTCTTTCTTTTGGTTTTCTTTTAGTGCTTCCTGATTTATCATAGCTTCCATTTTCTCCATCATAAGTTTTAAGGAATTATGTTCTTGAGTGAGCTTTTGTACCTCCAATTCTATTTGGTCAATTCTACTTTTTAAAGACTGTTTTTCTTTAGTGAATTTTTTGCCTCTTTTTTCATTTGGTCGATTCTGCTTTTCAAATCATTCTTCTCTCATTGCCTTTTTGTGCCTCTTTTATCATTTCACTTATTCTTTTTTAAGGTGTTATTCTCTAGTACTTTTTGTGTTTCCTTATCAAGCTGTTGACTTGTTTTTCATGATTTTCTGGCATCACTCTCATTCTTCTTCCCAAGTTTTCCTCTGCCTCTATTACTTGATTTTTATAATATTTTTGAGTTCTTCCATGGCCTGCAATCAATTCATATTTTACTTGGGGGCTTTGGATATAGGAGGTTTGACTTTGTTATATTCTTCTGAATCTGCGTTTTGATATATGTATATGTGTAGTCATGCAATACCTTTCCATAATAGTCACATTGTGAAAGAAAAAAAAAGTGTTTTGATATTCCTTCCCACCATAATTTCTTTGGTCAGAATTTTTTTCCTTTGTTCATTTTCCTAGCTTTATACTTGACTGAATAGATTCCAAAGTAAATTCTACCACATATTTAATGAACAATTATTCCCAACATTATATACTCTGTTTCAAAAATGTAGTGGTTTTCTCTTCATTTGCAAAGAGGATCATGCCATCATGAAGATGATGCCATGACTTGCAAGTGAATTGGATTTAAGTGAAGGAGGGCTGTGCAAGATCACCAGCCTCACTTTTTCATCCAGAGTCATATGGGACCAGTGGCCAGATATTCATCAGGATGATTGGAGATGATAAAAATGGTAAAGAAGGAGTACTATAAAATTCCATTTATGACATAAATATCTGAACTTTGAATGAGGAAGACTTCTCTTCCTGAGTTCAAATCTAACAACAGATACTGACTATCTCTGTGACCCTTGGCAATTGACTCAACCTTCTTTGCTTCAGTTCCTCATCTGCAAAATTTCCTGGAAAAGAAAATGACAAACAGTTTCTGTATCACTGCCAAGGAAACCCCAAATGGATCATCACAAATAGTTGAACATCATGGAAAGATGAGTCAAAAACAACAGGAAAATTGTTTTGATACCTAACACAGAAAGAGCAAAAACAGAGAAAGAAAACTATAGAACAGTTACCTTAAAGAATATTGATGCAAAAATTAAATAAAATAATAGCAAGCAGACTACAGTAATATATCCAAAACATAATTCTCTAAAACTAGGTAGGATCTATACCAGGAATGCCTGGTTCAATCTTAGTACAACTGTCAGCATACTTGACTATATAAATAATAACAACCAAAATTGTATGATTATATCAATAGATGCAGTAAAACTCTTGGATAAAATACACCTCTTCCTACTAAAAACCTTAAGAAGCATAGGAATCAACGGGACCTTTCTTAAAATGACAAGTATTATTTATCTAAAATAAAGAGCAATCATTATCTCTAAAGGGTATAAACTTGAAGTTTTTCTAATAATATGAAGAGTGAAATAAGGTTGCTTTTTATCCCCCTATCATTTACTGTTGTACTAAAAGTGTCAGACATGGCAATAAGACAAGAAAAATAAATTAAATTAATAAAAATAGGCAGTGAGAAAGCAAAGTGCACATGATATCATGGTCTACTTAGACAACCCCACAGAATCAATTAAAAAATTGTTGAAACAATTAGTATAAGCAAAGTTGCAGGATATAAACCCCTCCCCCAAATCATCATCATTTCTACATACTATCAACAAAACAAGAAAAACCAGTGAGTGATAGAAAGAAAATTCAATTAAAAACAACCACAACAGTATAAAATACTTGGGAATCTATCTGCAAAGACAAACCCAGGGATTATTTTACCATATTCACAAAATGCTTTTCACCTAAAGATGGATATAAACAATTGGAATTTTTTTAAATAGCAAAGTAGATTTCTTCTTGGAAGAAAAAAAAGAAAAAGAAATCAATGCTTCCTGCCCTGGATTTGTTAGTCCATTGTTATAATAATAAAGACCTGGCCTATTCATTCTTTCTCTCAGGAAGAAGAAAATGTCTGCTCAAGATCAATTTAACCACCAAATGACCTTGAGTAGTGCTCAGATGCCTCTGTTACTAAGAAAGTTACTGGTCCTGGTCCATGCTTACCCTAGCAATGTGGTTATACAGGAAAGGTTAAAATGGCTAATTTCCAAGCTCTGTCTGAGATATTGCAACCATTTATCTCTCAGTTCTGTTCCTCTTGATGGGGCAATACTGATTTGCTGTCAAATAGTATATGGATTTGTTGAAAACCACAATAAGTTGTTCACTCTAAACACCCACCCCCTTCTGAAAGCTTCATCTTCTCTCTGGACTTTATCATAATTCACTTAGTATTAGTCATGTGACCCTACCCTATTTGATTCAGCTATACACAGAAGCAGACAAATATGTTGAATGCTGTTGTATATTTTCTTGCAGCATAGAACTACTTCTAATAATTATGATGATGATAAAAATTATATATGATAATAGAGAAACAATGGATAGTAAAACAGTACTGTAGAAATTCTGCCATGAAACATAAGCTTGCTCTGTAAATAGGATTTCTGGGTCTTGGACAATTCCCCTCTGTAAACAGTAGTCTTTCCATCTTAAATATATTATACACAATTAAGTTTCCAAAGGATCAATTACTTCTACTAGGACCCCAAACCAAAAGGAGAAGTAGAAATACTATAGGATGTCTGAACCTGGGACCCATAGAATACACATGTGAAACTCAAGGTTCAGTGGGAATTAAACCCCAAGAATTTTAGATGTTTCCCCAATCAATAACTGGATGATCAACAAAGACTTCTGATTGTTTTAACCCTCAGATCATCCAGTACAGAACAAGATGAGTATACAGAACAGTATGGTTTGGAAAAATATTGCCAAAAATTGTTCCTTTTAGTGTCTCTACTTTCTGCCATTCAGCAGAAGCATGGTATCTTGACGTGCTTTCTATATCTTCCTAACTTCTTGTCAATATTTCAGTTAAACTTCCACCAATTCATACTAAATAGTGTAGGGTAAGGGAACACACATGGAAGAACATGATAAAAGATGATGACCTGCATTAGTAGAAGGGGTTTCTTTGTCTGGGAGTGCCCTATATGAAGGAAATTTTGAGTCTAATCTCTGTCCCTGTGTCTTAATAAAGACATGTATAAAATACCATTTGCATAAAATATTCAGTTTATGTGATATATTAAACATTAAAATATGCATGAATACAATATGCACTTGTTTTTCATATGTGCGTGTTTGTAGGCATGCATGCATGCATGTATATATATATTTTTTTTCCTGGGATGACTGTGGAATGAATTAATTATTCTACAAGTTTATAAATTGTTTCTGTTATTTATTAGAATATTCAAAATTCATTGACATTTTTGAAAGACTGAACGAATCCATGGGCATGAGGAAAATCAGACTATTTAATTGTTTAAAATGCATTTAAATTTTTAAATATGTTATGAAAAATAGATGAAAAAATTTCAAGATAAAAATCCATTTCAGTACTGTTCTGTTTTAAGAGAAGCAAAGGTTAGCAATTAACTTTACTATTTTCCTAGGGAAAAGAATCTCAAATAGATTATGAAAAGATTAACATTTAGAGGGGAATCATAGTCAGGGAGATACTAGGGAGAAGAGGAGACACCCCACGTTTCCAGCAATTGCCCTGCTTATCCTTCATTGAATAAGAAAAGTACCATAAAGGAGGCAGGATAAGGCACCAGTTTCTTCTCTTTTCAAATGCATGTAGGGAGTGATAAAGGACATGAAGAACTTGAAATTTTTGTTCAAAAATGTTATTAATGGAAGCACACTTAGAACTATTGACTAATAATAATCATCAGAGTGCTATAACTTATGTATCAATAACCTCTCATTGAAGAGACCAATTGCCAATCAGTAAGCAAATGCCTGAACAAAAGCATTGGACCTCAGTTGGATCACATAACGTAATAGCTTTTACACTTGTCTCTGAAAGCATTCTACATTTAAACATGGATAACTCCATCATTTCACTAGAGAATAAAAACTGAACAGAGGAAGAAAGAATAAAGTCTCTTTCATTTATATATTCTGTAGCTTTATATCCTTGATTCATATTGTATCTTTCATATATTTCGATTTTTACATGAGTTCCTTCCTCTGGAAATTACTGGCCATGTAACAGTAGAAATTGTGTCTTTTTCAGGGTAATTGCAGTGTCATATTCACTATGTAATACTTTTTGTTCTATAATTCATGGATTTGTATAAAATCTATTTTTCAAACCTGGAAAGCTCTTGATATGAATGGAAACAAAAACAAGGTGCAACTGAGCTAAATAACAATTAGCCTCTCCTGAAACAGTGATAATATCAACTAAGTCAAGAACTAGATTGTGCTTAAATGTCTATTTTTTAATTTTCCCCCAGTTATATATACTCTTAAATTTAACATATTCACAAGATCTGTTAGCTTTTCATCATACTCACTGAAATCAATGCTTAAATATTTGAGATGTATATGACCATTTACAATTAGACCTATAAAATTATTTTAAATCAATTTGACCCAAATTCTTATTTATACATAATAGAGTAAGTATAGATATACAAAAAAATGAATGACCCAACACATTTGGGAAGTGACAGAGCAAGGATACAAGCCCTTCTTATGTGACTCCTCTTACCAGAAATTGGAATTCTGCCCCTAAGAACTTAGTCTCTCAATGGTAAACTTTAACTTTAACTTACAAGTTCCAAGACTCACATACCATTTCCTGAATATTTCCAAGCCATGATACCACATTCATAGCACATATTGTTCTGTTACATATAGGTGTATGTATGTGTGTGTGTGTGTGTATATATATGTAAATGTATACATATATACACACACCTATATATATACATACATATACATACATACACATATATATTAGTATTAACTATCCCATTATATTAACTATATACATACATATAATATATATATACATAGAGAGAGAGAGAGAGAGAGAGAGACATATTAATATTAACTATCCCAAAGTGAAATGAGCTTCCTCAGGATCAAGTTATTTCTACTTCATTAGGAGCCTTTATGTAGAAGCTAAGTAACCTCTTTTAGGTAGTGATGTTACTCTGGAACTAATGGTGGTACTGAGTTTGGATAAGATGTTTTTTAATTTAAGCCAATTAACAATAATCACATGACTTCTTTTCCCCTATGTACATATTTTATTTTATTCTCCATCTGTAGCTTATTTGATATAAGTAATAAAATTTCTATCATACATCTAAGTAAATCCCAGAGAACTTAAATAACTTAGAAAGAGTCAAAAAGATATTAAATGACAGTCAACATTCAAAATCAGGCCTTCTGACTACTGTGTTCATCCCATTATTAACCAATGCCTACAAACATGACTTATTGTAATTTTTTTCATTTATCCACTCTAGTCACAACATTATTGAAAACTGCCATCTCTTGTGACTTGCTAGCCTTAGGGTCTAAGCATTGCATGCATTATTTATTATCAAAATGTAGCATCTTTTTCATTTGCACTTTAAATTGGGTTACAAGAAAGTAATGATTACATTTTCTATTGCCAGGCAAGATGCTCATTTCATTTTTGCCAAGTTTTACATTTTATTGGAAGCAGCATGATTCCAATAAAAAAAAGTTTAACTAAGAAACCCCACAAAAATGAGGACTAAAATGTCAAAATACTTATATTTTACAGGGGCATTATCTCTTATTGTTCCCAGTCATAGAACACATCAGCCATGGCTGTGTAATGACAAAGAAATGTTTTGACAAGGACTAAGCCAATGTAGGAAACATTAATGACATGTTTCTTTCAAACCATTGCATTCAGTTGGATGCTGGAAGGTTTGCTACCAAAATATTTGTTCATCATATAGTTATTCACATATTTTGCTAACTGATTCTCTCTGTTAAAATGGCTTTCCCAAAATTTTGAGAGTTGTTGGAAGTGTGTCTATTCTGACCTACCATAAATTAATAGTTTACATTAGAAGTTAAGAGTTATAAAGCTCTCAATCTTTTAGGTATGTGGGTACTCAATGGCAGTGAAATTGGAGAAGTAGATCCTTCTTTGGAGAACTATATATGTTTTAGCAGCTACTATTCTCCAGAACATTGGGGAGGAGGCCAAGGGACAACAGATGCTGATTCTCCATTTCCGTTGGAACATCTTTTTGAAGTCTAACTAATTAAAATGTAAAACTGGAACTAATTTCAAATAATGATACTTAATTATAATTGGTCCCATTCAACCCCAATATTATAGGGGGAAAAACTATTATAACCGATGTCAGAATGTGTGTATAATCGATTTGTATCTACAAGATGCTAAAAATAATATGTAATGCAATGTACATGTTTCTGTGTGTGTATACACACACACACATAGATATGCATATGTGTGTATGGGTAGATATATAAATATTATTTTCTTTAAGCTTACTGTGTCAATGAGTTATCCTATGACCCTTAGATTCAATTTTTTTCATTAAACACAAACAAAACAAATATGTCTTTCAGTGCATATAGAAACAAAGCTAAAGAGACAGGGACAAAAAGAGATGGAGATTGAGAAAAAAGGAAAAGATGGAAGGAGAATGAGGAGGAGGAGGAAAAATAGAGAAGATGAGATGGGGAAGGGGAAGGAGAGTGGAGGACAGAGAAAGAAAATGAGACAGTGTTTCAGATTCAATAACCCAGTTCTTTTAGGAAAAATAATCAGTACAACAAAATTTCAATACATAACTTCTTAGTCCTTTGGAATGTTTTAATGGAGTTTGACCTATACCTTGCATATGTTTCATTTTTAGATATTATCTTCTAACCCAGCCCCAATATATTTTATATGAATAGAAACAGACTTAGTATGTATTTCCTCTCTCCTAGCATGTACTACCTCTCCCTGTAAACTTTTGTGGGTATTTTAACTATGTATGTCTTCAATATGTAGTAAGTGCCTGGAATATAGTAGGCAGAAAATCAATGCCTGTTTATGCATAGTTGATTATTATACCATTTCTGGTTTTCTTGAGTTATTTTCTTCAGATTTCCTATTACCACAATACTTTATTCTTAGAGATATAAGAATTTATTCATGGTTGATAATTGATGATAAGAAATGGAGGAAGAGATAGAATGTTATGATAATTAATACCATGAAATAACAATTTTATTGAGACCTACTCAATACTCCCTGAACAATGACTGGAATACGAACTTATGATGAAATACAAACATATTTTAAACAAGATCTATACTGAAACATTTTCTGGTCCTATAATAATGCCTAGATTATGATTATAATAATATGTGTAAATATTAATTTCTATGATATTATAAAGTCATATTTCAGGTATTCATATTTAAGGAGTATAAAACATGTTCTAAAATAATCCTTTTTAAAATAGCTTTATCTTTTTTCCCATTCATCTATCAGGATTAGCCTTTATGCCTCTAAAAATTTACCATCTCGGAGGGCGGAGTCAAGATGGCAGCGTTGAAGCAGCAAGGTCCCGCAGCTCCCACATCGCCACCCTAAACACCCAGAAAATATGAGCCCAGACAAAGTCTAGGAAAGTCTAGGACTCTCAGACTCACAAAAATACAGAGAACACACCTCTCCCTGAAGGCAGGTTGGCAGCAGGAACTCAGCGTGGCCGCCAGAGCGGAGACTGGAACAGCCTGAAGCCAAGACCGTGACCAGGCCTGGGACAGTGGGTAGGAGCCAGAGCCGAGCCCTGAAGCCAGCCTGCAGAGGTTCTACAGCCTCCAGCACCCCCACATCTCCCTAGGCATGAGGAACAGGGACTGGAGAGGGGCAGCTCACACCTCAGTGGAGCAGAGACCTGGCCAACTCAAAACCCCAGCCACAGCCACAGCCAGGCAAGGCCCCAGGTTGGACA
This sequence comes from Pseudocheirus occidentalis, assembly GCA_028646575.1. Lineage (NCBI taxonomy): Eukaryota > Metazoa > Chordata > Mammalia > Diprotodontia > Pseudocheiridae > Pseudocheirus > Pseudocheirus occidentalis. Next base: position 128,279 of record JAQQSW010000033.1, on the reverse strand, counting down.
CAAGGAGCACCAGAGCCTCCCAAATGCAGGATCCTTAGGGATACTTTAGGGGAAGGAAAGAGGCCTGAATGAGGGGAGGAGGACAAGGACGAGAGATAGAGGTGGGGCAGGCAAGACCAGGAGCTTTCTGCTCCCCCCCTCCTGACTCTGGGGAACGGGAAATTCACTCTTCCTCCTCTAAAACTGTCTTTACTAAATGTTAACCTGCTTTGTTTTATAAATATTATTAGATATTGCTTGGCTGGAGTGTGGTTGTTTAGCTTCTTTCTGCAACATCCAACTTCTGATTTTACCTTGCGTCTTTAACTGAGGGGTTTTCCTCTTCTCTCTAAGGTTTGAATTGAACTCGGGTTTCTCTTTTCTGACTTGGTGTCAAAAGTCCTTTCAATGAGGAAGAAAGACCTTTTCATATCCTGTGTCAGACCTTGGTGTGTGTGCATGTGTGTGTGTGTGCATGTGTGTGTCTGCCTGTCTGTCTATCTGTCTTGGGGGGAACAAAGGAAAATGCATAATGCAACAGAACTTATTTCTCTTTATAAGGAGGGAAATATTAATACCCTGAATCATGATTATGAGTATCTTTTTCGTCTTCAGCACTTTTTATCTTCAGAGGCCAATCTTTTTTTAATACAGAATACATTGCCTGTTAATTAGACTCTACCTTATTTAATGTGTATTTTTAACCTACCACTTTCAATTAAGAAGATATAGATAGCTGAAGATCTATCCATCCATCCGTCTGTCTGTCTGTTTGTCTGTCTGCCTGTCTACCTACCTACCTATCTATCTATCTATCTATCTATCTATCTATCTATCTATCTATCTATTGATCTATCTAACTACCTATTCTTGTCAGTTAATGAGCATTTATTAAGTATCTTTTATGTGTCAGGCACTGTGCTAAATGCTTGAGGTACAAAGAAAGAGTCAAGATAGGCCCTGCTCTCAAGAAGCTAACATTCTAATGACAGAGACAACATGCAAATAAATACTATATTTCTCTAGGAATAGACAGATAGATACACACACAGATATCCATTCATATTTACATCAATAAAGAGAGGCAGAGGCATAGAGAATTAGGGATAACTGAAGGAAAACATTCCAATTAGGGAGACTGGGAATGGCTGTTGGTAGGGGTAAAAGGTGGAATTGTAGATGGGACTTAACAGAAGCTCAGACGCAAAGTTACAGAGAGAAAGATTTCTAGATATGGGAGACATCAGTAAAAGCCCCAACAGTCAGGAGATGGAGTGTCCTGTTCAAGCAACATCAAGGAGGTTAGTATGTAGGGATCACTAAGCATATGTGAGAGTGCACAGAAAAGGAGAGCAAGAGATGAGAAAACTGAAGAGATGGGAAAAGCTCAAGTTATGAAATGCTTTGAAGACCAAATATAACATTTTTATATTTGATCAGGTAGATGATAGAGAGTAACTGGAGTTTATTGAATGGGGTTGGTAGGTGATAGTGATGGTGACATGATCAGACATGCCCTTTAAGAAAATCAATTTGGGACCTGAGTAGAGGGTGAAATGGAGTGAGAAAAGGCTTGAGACAGTGGGACAATTATTTTATCAATAATCCAGGTATGAGGAAATGAAGTACTCTACCAGGTGACAGTGTCAGAGGAGAAAAGGGAGACATATACAAAGGCTATTATGAAGGTATAATTAATAGGACATGGGAGCTGATTGAATTTGAAAGTCAAGAGTGAAAAGTTAAGAATGACATGACTTAGCACAACTTAGGTTATTCCCATGAGGACTGGGAAGATGATAGTGTCTTCCACAGTAAAAGTAAAAAAAAAATGGAAGAAGAGACAGCTTTGAGGGTTAAGGGTAGTTAATGTTCTCCCAGGCCTCTATAAACTTTAGATGAGAAAATCTTTGTAATTCCCAAATAAATCACTTACAAGCATCCTGTTCCCTCAAACCAGTTTCAAAGAAGTTTCTATGAAAAAATCCCAAATAATTCCTTATGTCCCAATTTTTCCACTGCTCTAAAATGTCTGAGTCACCTTTATGAAACAGGGATAGAACATTCCCTCGAGCTCAAGTTAAGCCTTTTCCCTTAAAATTTCTACTTTTGTTATGTCTATGTGGTCAACTTCAAATCTCTAAAGATCTGAGTTGTTCTAAACGTATATGCCTAGGTCTGTAATCATCCCCATAGTGACAGTCTAAGCATTAGCATGTTTGGGATACTGAATTTATCATGAAAATTGTTTGTATTTCAATGACTTAGTTATACTTGAATGTGACCTTAATAAAAATAGCTTTATAAGAGTTCATGAGCTGAAAAGCAAATCAATTTTACCAAAACTGTGATAACTAGCTTACTAACAGGCTAAATCTCTAGGACACATTCAATCAGATAGTGAGTGACATATTATAATAATGGAAGAGATGGGTTTAAAACTAATTTTCCCAGTCCCATTCTCAAACCCATAGGGAAAGTTCATATTTGCATACACAAATCACACAGTTTTGATTAAAATAGTACAAAAATTTTTGACTCATCAAGTATTCAAATTGTGAAACTTTAATTGTGAATCTTCAATTTGTGAAAAAGGAAAATTCAATGATTTCCCACTTTATGTTAACAACATATTTCTAATCTGCCTATTGTGAGCACTTATGTGGGGTTGATGACTAGAAAAAACATCAAAGACAAATTCCACTTTAATTTCATATCACATTCATCTGGAAAACTGATGGCATTTTAGGCTAGAAGTGCTACTTTTGGATGGTAAACTGCATTTCATAATTACATTATGATAAACTTATCAACCCAACTTTCATTTATATTTCAAAGAGGTCACTTATTTCCTCATTCTTTATAAAATGAGATAAAACCGAGGAATTCCACTTTGTTTTATCTAAAAATCCTGTAAGAGTTCAAGATTTTTAAGTGTCAACTCAAAATGATATAAGGATGCCCATTTCATGCATACAAATTCATACGACCATGTAATATTCAATTATGCTATAAGAAGATGTTAGAAGAATGATATAAACAGAGTTGGAATTGGAGTATGGTTAGCCCTAGATTAATATAATTCTGAGGTTCATAGATTTAGAACTGGAAATGGCCAGAGGTGAAAGTCATTTGCTTCAACTATTTCATTTTAAAGATAAGAGAACTGAACACCAGGGAAGTTAAGATCATATGGGTTGTCAGTAAAAGCATCTCTACCTCCAAATCTAATGTTCCTTCCAATGTATGTGTGAATTTTGCCTCATGTATTTGCCAATTGTGTGTCTCCATGAGCAAGTTACTTATGGCCCATAACTAGTGAACTTATACAAAGTATAGGAACTCTTCTTCTACTCATCATTCCACCCTTGTTCTCCTAATTAGTGGGTGACTACATGCCTGGATTAGAGGAAAGGTCCCAATTTTACTTAATTTCACTCACCACACCCCCCTCCCTCCTTATCTAATATTTCTTCTCCTTTGAAGTCAGAAGTGTCAAATTAGCTAAGTTTTTAGATTCCAAGGCTGTCCTTCTAGCCATTATGTCAGACTATCTCTCTGTATGGTTGGAACACATTGTCAGAAAATGCATCAGTCCTCAAAATTTGTCATGCTGTAATTCCCTATGCCAATGAATGATTCTTCTTCATGAAGTATATATGACTTCTTTATGCAACACTTTGCCTAACATCTGTCTCCTAAGGTAAATTATCTGGGCAAACAGTTTTTTGTAATTTTTCTTCCTTTATTCCCTTCCAGTTTGATGTCAAATACATACCATAATCTTTGTGCATGCCCTCTAAAATTTGTTTAAATTTAAATAATTCAGAACACATTCTGTTAATTTTAAAATTTCAGAGTCCCTTCCTGACTTCACCATAGAAACATAATTTGATGAAAAATGTCCATTTTCTACATCAAAATTGAGATGACATTTTTGGGAAATACTAAAAATGTGCTTCTGAATTTCAACATTTGGTTTGCAAAATGGGAAAAGAAAATGGAAAATTGTACTAGACTGAATAAATTGCCCATCAGAATTCACCAGCTTGAAAAATTGCCTGTGCATTTGGAGCACATGCACATCTTCTGTGCAATTCAACCTTCAACCCCAGACCAGTCATTTGACAGTTAAGAAATTATTGAAGAGTTCAGTGCAAGCATTTGAACATACTAGGAGACTGGGTAATTCTGATCTATAAATTTTAAATGACAAATTTTAGCATGAGATTTTTAGAAGACACTTGATAGTATATCTTTTGTAATATTTTCAATTTTTCTTCTTTTAAAAAAGTTTCTTCCTTGATAGAAGGATAGATACATACAATTGACAATCTACCATAAACCTTATTTAGAGATGAGTGATAATACAGTAATTTTTCTGAATACTGATTTCTCCTGAATTTAATTTAGTGTAAAAATAATGATAGCTTTAGTTATGTTTTTATCCAGAACTAGGTAGTATCAAAAATATTTAACCAAAATTGGAGCTAAACTGATATTTTAAAATTTATTTCAAGTACAGAAACTGCCAGATGATCAAATGGACATTTTTCTTTATCCTGAAATCTTAACCAAAAGTTACTAACACATATTGCATCTGCGAAAATACCGAGGAAGTGATGTGATGGCACATTTATTAGGAGTTAAAACTGTAAAATGCCTTTTTAAAAATCCTTATGGTATGCTGGTCTAAAATCAATAAACCTTATGCCATAATTCAACTCTAAAATACAGTGTAAGTAAATGATTGAAAATGTATTGTTCTGACATAGGTGCAACATTAGTTTCATTTAACAAATAATTATTGAATACCCTCTTTGAGCTACCCCCTATGCTGCTAGATACTGTAAGGAAAGTATCAAGAATGAAGATGAATTCTCTGTCTTCAAGAAGCTTATAATCCTGAAGAAGACACAAGACTTATGTATAAATAAGATAAATTACTATAAGATTCATGTCATCACAATTAAATAGGACTTTGGATGAAGTAGGGCTTAGGACTTGGGAAACATTCAAGTGCATTGGGCAACGATGGAGAATTCATAGAAGAATTGCCATTTAACCTGACCCCTGTGAACTTTTACAAATTTTTCCTCATTCCTCACATTTAAAGAGGATTCTTGTTTCACCTACAGATCATGCAATTCCTCACTACTTTGTAAGAACAACTCAGGGGATATAGTCCACGTAAGTCCGTGACTGGTGCCTTTAGTTATTAAAACTCTTGCCCTCTTGACAGTCATATAATGAGAGGACTTTGGGAAGATGGTCAGAAAAGGCCAAGTTCTTTAGATAAAATAGCTCCTCATGGTTAAAAAAAGAAAGGTTAAAAAAATGGGGCAAGACAGTGATCCTCCTAGGACAATCAGAGAAGATCTGGAAAAAAATTCCAGGATGAGATTTGGTCCCTGTGAAGTGTAAGCACTTTCAGTCTAGGGTTGGTGTACCCTAGGGCTACCTCGGTTGATAGGTAGCCTGAGCAAAAACCACAGGAACTTTTCCCTCCCAGACAGTGTGTGGAGGTGGGTGTCTGAGCAGGTGAAGATTGAGGGATTGAAGAAGACCAGACCTAGCTGTGTTACCAAGGCATAGTCATGGGTATGAAGGAACCAGTATAGTTATACAGTGAGTATAGAAGCAGTGGAGTGGGACTCTGCTGGATGTGGACACTTATGGAAGGGTAGAGTTCTTGGTTTCAGTTCAAGGTCAGAGAGGAGAACTTATGGAGTATCTGACACTGGAGGCACCATCTCCCCGTATACCCCAGAACCAGAGGCGATTACAGAAATTAAGCTGCTATAAATTTAGGAAAAGGGCAGGAAAAGAAGAAAAGATCCAATTATACAAAGTCCTAATGGAGGGCAGCTAAGTGGCACAGTAAATAGAGCATGGGTCTTGGAGTCAGGAGGACCTGAGTTCAAATTTGGCCTCAGAAATTTAACGCTAAAACTTAGCTATGTGACCTTGGGCAAGTCACTTAACCCTAATAGAAATTAAGAAAGAAAGAAAGAAAGAAAGAAAGAAAGAAAGAAAGAAAGAAAGAAAGAAAGAAAGAAAGAAAGAAAGAAAGGAAGTTATAATGGACATAGAGAAGATGGTGGTTGATTGTCAGACGAGAATGCAGAAGTAAAAAAAAAGCCTCTCCTACCTCAAAGAATAACATCAAATGGAAACCTCGCCAAAAAAATTAATAGAAATCTTTTTTATTTGTTTTATTGTGTACATCATTCATTTCCATGAGATTTTTGAATTACAAATTTTCTCCATGTCTTTCCCCTATCCCAACCCCAAAAGAGCGATCCCACTGTAAAGTCCTTTCCCAGTTCTGCTCTCTAACTTTCTGGTATGGCAGGGAGGGTCTCCCTACCCCAGTCCCTGTCTATCTTAATCCTTAGTTGCATGTATTGCAGAGCTTTAAATTCTAGATTCTTTTGGTTCCTCCCTTGTCACCCACCCCCAGTGGAAGGACAAGCAATTCAATACAGGCTGTGCATGTATAATTACACAGGACATCTTCACAGTGAACATATTGTGCCAGTCTGATCATATGTTCCTACTTCCTATCCCCGCCATTTGTTCTGTTCTCTACCCTGTCTCTGTCCCTTTACTGAAGTGTGTGCTTCCAACACCCCTCCCCGAGACCCTGCCCTCCCCTCTGTCATCCTGACTCTCATCCCCATGCCCCCTACTCTCCTGTGTGGCATGATACCCAGTTTAGAATGTATGTCATTCCTTCCTAAGCCATTCCTAAGCCAAATTCAATGAGAGTAATTGAAAGTAAAGTAATAACAGTTATCCCTTGCCTCTTCTATATGGGATGATTAACCCCATTTTGTTTCTCCCTGTCTCATCTCATTGTAGTCCTCTCCAACATCAGAATTTCACCTTTTAAAGTATCATCCCTTCATATTCAATTGATCCTATACTCTCTATATACACATATACACACATACTGAGATATGTATTAATACGCATATATAGCCTCCTATATAGACATATGTGTAAGTACACACACACACATATGTATATATACACACATTTGCATTCCCTCCCCCTATCCTCATACTAAGAAAACTTTCATAAGTTGCTATTATCATTTTTCCATATTGGCAAGTAAATAGTTTAACTTTGATAAGTTCCTTATGATTTCTTTCCCATGTTTACCTTCTCATGTTTCTTGTGTTTGAGTGTCAAATTGTCTGTTCAGTTCTGTTTTTTTCAGCAAGAAGGCTTGAAAGTCCTCTACCTCACTAAATGACCATATTTTCCCCTGGAACATTATACTCAATTTTTCTGGGTATGTGATTCTTGGTTTTAATCCCAGCTCCCTTGATCTTCAAAACATCATATTCCAGGCCCTTTGATCCCTCAGTGTAGAAGCTGCCAGATCTGGGTTATCCTGATAGT
>JAQQSW010000033.1:95511-120390 GCA_028646575.1 Pseudocheirus occidentalis | reverse complement strand
TACATCCGCTCTCCTGTGTACTTCAGCTGCAGTTCCTCCTGGCTATCCCAGGGCCTGGCTGTGGTTTTGGTTTCAGGCTGGGCTGGCCTTGGCTCCCAGCCTGCTGAGATGAACCACACCTGCCAAGCTCCCTTCTGCAAGAGATTTGTTTCCTGTATTTTTGTGAGTTTTGTAGCCTAAAATTTGTTTAGAGTCATATTTTATGGGTATTTAAGGTGGCTGTGTGGGAGCTGCAAAACTCTGGTGTTTCTAATGCCACCATCTTGGCTCTGCCACTGTTCCAGTTCTTGACTGGATTCGCATGCAGGCATCTCTCTGCTCCATTCTATATCTCAGCCCACAGGAATTACTCAACTTCAAGCCCTTTACAGTTTCTATTTCTAGGGAAACAATGTTTAACAGAGCCAAAACAATATTTATACACGATGCTGGCACTATCATCTCAATTCACTTTCTGTTTGAGGAATCAACACAAATCAACAGACAGAGTGCTTCTCTCTGACAAAGTAACACTAAGACAGAACAACAACACAGAGTACCTACATCTCTCTCTTAGCTCTGCTTGGTCCCAGCTCATGCTACAGCTTTTATCCACTCTGTTCCTTCTTGTTAAACCCTTCCTATTCTGCTCTTTTGGCAAGCTCCTCCCACAATTGGTTCCATTTGTTAACCTTACGTCTGTTACTGGCAAGGTAGGTCCCCAACTCCCTTTGGACTATTAACGGCAATACAATGTATATATTTTCTAACAAAGACTTGACAAAATAAAAGGCAAGACTCAAAGGCACTTTAATAGCCAATCGAGCAGCAAAGTACTACTTTGCTTGCCATTATACCACCTAACCCCCAGTCCCCAGCTCATTAAAATAAAGAAAATAAAAGAGGGAAAGGTTTTATATGTACTAAAATATTTATAGTAGCTCTTTCCCTTGTAGGCTGAACTAAAAACAAATGTATATCCTTTTATTGGGAAATAGCCAGTCAAAATATGGTATATGAATATTGGAGAATATTATTGTGCCATAAGAAATGATAATTTCAGACGAAACTGGAAAGACCTCTGAGAAATGATGCTAATAAAAATGAATGAAATTATGAAAAACAATTAATAAAGTGACAACTTTATGGGGGAAAAACAACTTTGAAAGACTTCAGAACTCTGATCAACACAATTATGAACCATTAGTTCAGCGGAGGGAGACTAAAAAAAGGAACTAAGTTCCTCACAGTGGTGAAAAACTTAAAATACAGAAAAAATAAAATTTTCAGGGATGCTTTATATGAGAATATATTGTAGATATGTATTAAAAGATCTATTCTCCCTCTCTTTGTCTCTCTCTGTCTCTGTCTCTCTGTCTCTGTCTTTGTCTCTCTCTCTCTCTTTGTCTCTCTCTTTGTCTCTCTCTCTCTGTCTCTCTGTCTCTCTCTCTGTCTCTCTTTCTCTCTGTCTCTCTCTCTCTCTCTCTCTCTCTCTCTCTCTCTCTCTCTCTCTCTCTCTCTCTCTCTTTTTCACTCTCTCTTTCTCCTTCCCCCAATGGAAAGGGCAGGTAGTGGGTAGTAAAAAGAACAGATTAATTTCAAAATACTTGTTACTTCAAAAATGAAAATGGTAAAATATTTAAAATCCATTCACTACACTCAGAAACTAAGGGAAATAGCAGAGAAATTAGAAAATGAAAATTATATACAGGTAATATGGAACTGGGAGGGTTCTAAAATGAGGAAGTAGGAAAACAGACAAGTTTTAGTGTAGATAGTATCAGCTGAGTTTTAACCTGAAATGTACCTTGGGATTTTGAGAGGATAAGTAAGGAGAGGGTACATTCCAGTCATGAGGAAAAGTATTGGAGATTGTAAGTAAACAATTTTATCAACAGGGAACAAGTAGTTAATTTTTAAATTGTAAAGGGAAAGAAAATGAAATAATCCTGGACCTGTGGGAGTAAGATTGGACAGATGTTGAACAGAGATACCTGTATTTTATCTTAGAAATAACAGGTGGCCACAGGAACTTTCGAAACAAAAGTGAGGCTTGTTAGACTTGTACTTTAGGAGTATTCATTGACATCTCTATGAAGGAGACCTTGGAAAAAAAGGAGAGACAGGGTAGGGAAAGTAATGATGGGGTTATTGCCACCTCATGCTATTAGATTTGCCACTAAAGACATTATTGGTAATTTGGGAAAGTATCATTCTTGGTAAATATTGAAATTGTAAGTCAGATAGCTGAGGACTTAGAAGATGCTGAGAGAAAAAGAAATGAAGGCAAAAGTGTAGATGATTGTTTCCCCTAGGAGTTTAACTCTGAAGAGGAGGAGAAATTTAGGACAATAAATAGCTTGGATGGTACCTCTAGTAAAATCTTTTTTTAAGAATGAGTCAGACTGGGCCATTTTTGTAGATAGCAAGGGAAGTAGCTATAGAGATTGAATATTAAAAGGAAAATAGATCATAGTGAGGACAATCTTCAAGAGAAGATGGGGCAGATTGGATCAAAGATAAACACGTAGACTTTCTCCTGGACAAGCAGAAGGTTCACCAGTTTGTCAAAGAAGCAGTTGAATGATGGTATAGTAGATGAAGACAACAATGTATATAAAATTAGGAGATAGCAAGGTTTTGTTTGTTTGTTTGTTTTTGTCTTAATTAAAAAGAAGTTAAATGCCTTACATAGACATTCATAGGATAACTCAGATATGCAAGGCCACATAAGAAGCAAAGAAGGATCTAGAATTCAGATACTCTGATCCCAAATGTTGTTCTCTTGCCCCTCATTTTGTATGTATGCATAATTACAGAAAGATGTCATTATTAGCATTTCTCCTGAAACTCCATCTAGAGCAAGAGAAACTAGCCAGTTCAAATTCTAGCATGACCAAAGCTGCAAAATAGAACTCTTGGTTATATTAATTATAAGCTTCAAGAATAAATACCTTCCTTTGTAGATAATTGTATACTAAGCCAATATGATGCATTGGATGAAAACTAGAAGAAATCTAGAAAATTTTGATTGAATCTTATTTCTGATTTTTATTTAATTTATTTTTTATTATGTTTCTTAAATATTTTCATTTCCAATGATTTTGTTGATATATGTTATCTAACAACATTTTATAACCTAGTGCTTCTATAACTTGTTTAATAATCTTCAAGACTGGTTTGAACTCAAAATTGATCACACTGTGCCCTTTGTCACATCTGCTCTATGACTTTCCACCTTGGTAAATCCTATCGTCTACTGGCATAGTCTTTAAGAATCTTGAATCAACCTCCATGCCACAAGGAGGCAGTGGAGGACTTTGTAGAGATAAAATGCTATTGCTACCAGAGAGAAATGGGTCTTCTTGAATTTAAGAGTCCAAATTGGGTGGTAAATTATATCTAAGCCTAAAAAAAAAGCAAAAATAAATTTATATGGCCAGTAAGTAAAGGAAGGTTTAAAATAACTTTAAAGAAAAAAAGTTCAAAGTTTTAAATGACACTGGAGATCTAAAGCGTGCTCCATTCTGACAGAGTTACTTATGTATAAAAATGTTTCGTGTGGCATTTTCTCTAAGCAGTTTGGTGGAAAGAGTGCTGGACTTGTAGGAAGGAAGACCTGAATTCAAATCATCCCTTATCACTTATTGACTGTGTATGACCCAGACAAGTCTTCCTACTTCTTAGAGCCTCAGTTTCCTCATATATATAATGGCAATAATAATAACATTACTTCATAAGTGTGCAAAGAGCAAATAAATTATGTAAAGCATTTTGTGAATTTTTTGGAGTTTATAGTATACTTACTCATATTAAAATCATAGGCAGAAATTCTTGGCAAAATGTTTTTTTCAATAGATTATAAATACTTTTGATCAATGTCAAAGCCTCAGAAAGCATGAAATAGTGGGTGGAAAGACAGAGATGCTCTCTTCCACACATTATATTTCATTCCTTTAATGACATTGGATGGAACCCAATAAAGACAATTTCCTCTAAAATTCCTTAAGGTGAAAAAGTCATGTTCACTGAAAATTGCTTCCAATTCCACTCATCAAGAGCTGCATATTCTGAGGAGCAGAAAATTACTCTACATAATTCAAAGTTGTGTTAGTCATGTACGATAGAAATGTATGATGTGTGACTTTAAAGGGAATGGCCTTTAGAGTCCCATTAAAAGCTGTACTAGAAATGCAGATATGTTGTTTTTTTTTATCACAACTCATCTTTTACCAAAAACAACTTTATCGCCCTCTTTACTCATCAGTGCTGACCCAGAATAGCTTCAACAATTGTCAAGAAATGGAATACATGCTGAAAGGACAGTAATTTGTCTCTATTAAAGAGATTTTTTAAAAGATGGTATATTTATAAAGACAATGACCAAAGGAGAGCTCCAAAAAGTATGGCTGTCAATTACAACATAATTTGAATTACTATAAACCCCCATGGCTTTTGTAAAGCAACTCACTAATTTGTATGACTAAGTTCTATTAGAGACATTAAAAGTAACTATTCTTTTTCTGTTCACTTCACTTTGTATCAGTTTCCAGGTCTTTCTGAAGCCATGTCTTTCATCATTTGTTATAGGACAATAGTATTCCATATCATTAATATCATAGCTTGTTCTGCCATTTCTTAATTGATTCCCCAATTGATGAGCATTCCCCTCATTTTCCAATTCTTTGCTACCACAAAAAGAGTTTCTATAAACATATTTTTGTATAGATATTTTTTTCTTTTCTTTGATCTTTTTGAGGGTATAGAACTAATATAAATATTACTGGGTCAAAGGATATGAACAAACATAGTAATGCTAATCAATAAAATGAACCACTATAGTTCCAAAGGATTGATGCTGAAAAATTCTATCCACCACCTAATAAAGAATTGATGGACTTTTTTTGAGGAATGTGGCTAGTTCATAAAATTATTTTGAATCAATTTATACTTGTAACGGATTTTGTATTTCTTGCCTTCACAATAGGTGGTTGGGAGGTGGAGAAATAGAATATGGAATTGAAAATAAAATAAAATAGAATAAAAACATTACTTCATAGTAACATCTCATGTTCTGATCAGAGATGCCAAAGATTCACATGATGTAAATTAATGAATGACAAAACTTTTTATATGCTTTCCAAGAAATTAATTGGGGGGAAAGGTATTTTTATATCAGTAACAATGTAAAATGATCACATTCATTATGCTAGCAAATTATTAATAGTATTTTGGTCAATGTTGTCATTTTGCATTTAGAACCAGAATTTAATGAACACTATAAAATATAATGATTAGACTATTTTTAGTAGATTTATACTAGATTAGCTAGTGTAAAAGATGCACTCTGGCAAGTTCATTGTTATCATGGAATTGACATAATATGGCTTACCAGTAAACCCACATCACAGCTTCTTTACAAAGGGAATTATTATTGCTGTCACCTCATTATTGGGCACATTCCATCTGGATTCTGTAGTCTTACTAATGACCACAGAATCACAGAATTTTAGAGTTCAAAGAGGCCTCAGGAGCAATCTAGTATAATCTCTATATGAAAAAGCATTCCTGGCCATATAGCCTTTGATTGAAGACTGACAATAAGGAGGGGGGGGGGACACACTATGTTCTGAGAAAGGCTTTTTTTAGATGGCTCTCATTTTTTGGAAAGTTTCCCCTAACATAAGATTGAAATTTGCCTCTTTACAACTTTCATCCATTGCTCCTAGTTACACCATCTGTAGGACAATGTTAACTTATGAAATCCCTCTTCCACATATCAGAACTTCATGTACTAGATTATAGTCATCTTGACCTCCCACCCCCACCTCTGAATTGTCTCTAGTCTGAGCAAAACCTCCCTATCTCTTTCAAAGCATCTTTATCTAGTTTGAACTTGATGTCCTTCACCATTTGAGTTTCCCTTTCCTGGACTCTCCATCTGTTTTCTAAAATGTCATGCCAAGAACTGACCACAATACTTTAGTTGTTGTCTGACTAGAGTAAAATCAAATCTGATAAACACTTCTTTATTCTTGGAAACTATTCAAGCTAAGTTCCCCTCCAAATTTTAGACGTCAATGTCCTAAGTAATGCTCGATTATTTAAGGAACAACTGCTGACGTTTAAGCAGTCAACAGGAAGTTTAGCATTTAGAATCATAGAATCTCCAGTTTGGGAGGAACTCCACAGGTCATCACATCCAAATATTACCTGCTCAGGAGCCCCAGTAGAACTACTCTTACAAACACCTTTATTTGAACATATCCCTCAAAAAGCACTTTGTTATTGAGTAAAATAAGTCCTCTCACAATATTTATTAAGAAATTATCTTCATTAAAAAAGTTGAACTTATATCAAGTCTAAATATACCTCTCTTCAGCATCATCTTTCTTTTGCTAGTTCCCTGGAAAGATAAAATCAATCAAACAAGCAATGTGTGAGTGTGTGTGTGTGTATATGTGTGAAATGGTATATGTACATATGTGTGTGTATTTACACATATGTATACATACACATATGTATGTAAATGCATATATGTGTAGTTACATCTACATATAGATTTCGAAGATAAAAACTACAGAGAAGCATGCTGAAATTTATTTGAAGTAATCATAAGGAAAATAAGCAAAGTAAGTATAACAATATATGCAGGGACTACAGGAACTTAAATGAAAATAGCAAATGCTGTGTATCTATAAGGACCAGTTAGATCCTGAAACAGTTTTGAGAATTTACTCCCTTTCCTTTCTTGGTCAAAGTGGGGGATTGCTAGTATGGAAATTGTATATATTGTCAGCACATATTGATTAGTTTTTCTGAACTTCTCCCCGCCCCCCAACCATTCTTCTTCTATACTGTGTTTGAATGCATGGCTTTTGGAAGAAGATAAAGGTATTTAGAAAATTAAGTTGAGTTAAAAGAAAATTCTATCAACACAATTTTAAAGCAATAAATACAACATGACCAAGAAAGCTAGGACTCTAGATAAAACAAGGGATCAAAAACCAGAGATCTCATTCAGACCTAGAATACATCTAAAAGATTATAAGCTCTTTTAGGGTAGAAACATCATCATAGAATCCTTATATCCACACTCTCTATAATATTTGGCATATTAATGAATTTTTTCAATTGACTCTAGTGTAAAGACTTATTTTTATTGTGAGAAATTTGACACAGATGATCTGAAAATATAAGATTTCATCTAATCATTTTACAGATGAAAAAACTGACTTAAAGGATATTTTTTTTCAACAGCACTATAAAACAGCACAAATATTGGCTGAAAAAGTTGTGGTATATGATTGTACTACAGAAATGATGAGCTCAGTGATTTTTGAAAAATATGGAAGGACTTGCATGAAATAATGAAGAGCTAAATGAGCAGAACCAAGATAACATTGTATACAGTAACAGCAATATTGTTTTAAGAATGACTTTGAGCAAATAAGTTCTTTTGAAAGGTATAAATACCCAAATTAACTATACATATATCAAGAAACAAACTATTTGCATCCATAGAAAGAACTGATAAATAGATGTATAAAAATATATTTATGTTTAATGGTAACCATCTCTAAAGTGGATGGGGAGGGAAGAAAAAATATTATATTTGAAAGGAAGAGCAAGTCTTATGTAGCAGATTTGCAGTTTCATGTGCAATCCTTTTAAATTGTGCTATTTTACAAAAACGTCTCTTTTATTCCATGAATGAAAAATGAAAGCAAATACAACAAATTTTGCTATAGTAGGTGATTTTATCTATAAAAACATAAAAACAGCCTCAGTGAGGCTATAGACTTGCCCATTTTCATACAGAAGCAAGACTTATTTACCATGAATTCATTTTGTTACACATATATCTAATGTACCTCTATGTACTCCCTGAGAAGCGGAATTTTGTTCAGACCACTGGAACAGAGAACAACCTACATTCCTAGGCAGCCCCTTGAGGCAACTTTTAATTGTTGAGAAATGTTTTCTTTAAGGCAAGCAAAAATCTGCCTCTTTCTAACTTCTGTCCATTGTTTCTCATTCTGTCCTTTGGATATAAATAGAAGAAGTCTTATCTTCTTTCACGGGATAGTCCTTCAAATACTTCCTCTGTCATCAAATCTAATTCTTCTGCCACACCATTCTTCATCTCACAGTACTGATAATTCATAGAAGTATTGAAGTGACTGCTCTTAAGGAGCATTAGTTTATACAAAATTTGAAGGAATGGAGAATGAGGAAGACATTTAGAGAAGGAGGGCTTTTACGTGGAAAAATGGGGAGGAAAGGGTACTGAGAATCCCCAAAATGAGAGATACATGAAAATGAGCTAAAGTCTTTTTTATTGTTTTTTGTTTCACCTTTTCTCCTCATACAAAAATAAAAGTGAAAACATGTTACTTCAATAAATTGATTCCTAATATTGAAAATCCACTTAGATTCACCAAGCATTAAGTTAAATGTATAAAAGCATTAATTAGAAAGGCTTAAAGAGAGAGTTCCACAAATTTGTCCAGAAGTAGTGAAGGATTAGTGGTTCCTTCTCCAGTTCAATTCATCTCCATTACTTCCATGATTTTGTGGGGTAACAAAGATTAGAACACTGATGCAAGTCAAAACAAGCTAATTAGTATCTGAGAAGGTTATAGAGAGACGATGTCAATTTCCAAGTAACTGTATTTTCATATTTTATTGGTGTTTAGGGCTAGTAATGTAAACATAATTATAACAAGAAGAACAGAGAAATCTTTAGAAATTTTATCCCAAGTGGATTACTAGCATCCTTAAATCACATTTCCATGGGAATATGTTTTTAAGGAATTAAGACTTTTTTCAAAACCAGTCTTAACATGAACTTTTGGAACAGCAAATGGATGACTAAGAAAGTATAATATACCCAAAGACCTATATAATATGAATATAAATCATTACTCCAAGGCAATTTGAGAAAAATACATACTTCTTTACTAATGGAAGGAAGAGGACTTATGGATCTTCTCAGATCAAATAATAATGGGTTAAAATTTTCCAGAATTACTATTCATTCTACATGTGCATAGGCTGCAGAGGTCTTTGTTTTACTGATTGCAATTCTGGCTCCTTGTAATTATTACTCATTAACTTTTTTTCTGCTCTCTGATGTTATTTAACAAAGTAAGGATAAATCTTGACTATTTTACAGAAGAGGAAATTGAGAGCTGTTAATTTACTGGCCCAGGATCATCTATGCAACTAGGAAGGATCTGAGGTCCATTTTCTGATTTCATATATGCCACATTCCTTTTGGATTTATCATGATGGTAAATATGAATGTACATGAATAAAAAAATGAAAGGTACTTCTGCAGTTTAAAGAAAAAAAGAATATGACTAAAACATATGCAGCACAATCAAACCACTAAACCCTTTGGTGACAATGTCCATCATTTAAGCCACTAGAACATTTTGAGTCACCTCTTTTTGCTCAGGTGCCTAATTCATACTTTCTGTCACTTCATTGCACCAAGCAATTTAATATTCTACAATATAAGTCATTAAGGATGAATGCCTTCATCAAACTGTTGTCTTAATTGCCAATCACCCAGAGTATGTTCACAATTTGGAGGGGCAAAATTTTATACATGGAAAGGAAATTCATCCTTTAAAAATTAGAAAGGGTCTTAGGTGCACAATGCTCTATTCATTTATATTAATAAGTTGAACAAGCTCTATGGTAGACTGGAGATCAACCATAATTAATCCTTATTTCCTGCATCATCTTTAATGGAATACAGCAGTTCTCCATCCATCAGCTACCATACAATGTTTTGATCTAAATGGTTTTGTTAACCCCTGTGACCCTAGGACATGATGAAATGAGTTCTTCAGTGTTCATGTGGCTACTGGCATTTTTTTGTCTTAAAGCCTTATAAATTTTATTGTTAAAATTTTCTCTGTGAACATGAACCTCTGGACATCAAAAGGTCAACCATCCCAGTCTGAGATTGTTCCTGTTTATATGTATTGCCTTTAGGGGCAAACTCTGCATAACTCAGAGAGCCATGAATGAAGTATTCATTATTATAGATCAGTAGTAGACTGACAATTTATAGAATAACCACATAGTAACATATCCACAAAAGAAGACAGTATTGTATTCATCATATTCCTTCTGGGATGAGAAACAGTGAGGGCATTTCATATTTAACGTATCTTGAAAATTTTGAAATCCCTCTGATTCAGCTGATTGAGCAGCTAATCCCCGAGGCATTTTGGACATTGACAAAGAACACATCAACAAAAATACAATCAATGCCAAAATATTACCATATTTTCACTGGATGTTATAGTGCTTTGTATCAATTAAAATGTTAATCTTACAGAGTTTAATGAAATTGCAGTATTATTTTGTAAACTGCATTGAGGAATCCCTGTGTTTGAGAAAACATGCTTACAGCTGATACATAAATATTGTACAAATTTTCTATTTGCATTTTCTTTCTCTCAGTTTATATACAAGCTTTTTTATGACTTAAAATTAAGATACTCAGGTTCTAGGTCTGTGCTGTCATACATTACAGTATTTTATATAAAAATCCTAAAAGATCTAAAGTTATCTAACCCCAGTCCCATATGGTTTTTCTAACCCTCTAGGGGACTGAGAGAGGTTTTATCCATCAAATCAGTGGTTTGGAATTATACAGAGGTGCTGGATTGGCTGAACTGCAGTATCTTTTGATCACATGAGCAAGCCTTGAGGAAAAATGTACTCAGACACTGTTAAGTCTAATAAGGAGCCAGAAACAAATTTTCATCTTTATTACATTTATCCCAGGGAAATAGGCCTCTCAAGGCAGATAGAAATATCCTTCCTTTCTTTCCCCTTCCTTTCTCTTCCCTTTTTTCCTTTCATCTTTATTTTACAGATCTGGAAACTGGGGCACAGTTAGCTGAAACAATTTGGCTAAGGTCACAAAGAACCAGGTCATGAATCAGGACTTCCTACACTGACTTCTATCTCAAATCTCCAAAACTACATTGGTTATTCTTGATCCTTGGAATATTACCCCTTCTTATCTCCACTTTTAGGTTAAATGCATAATTTTAAAACTGCTTAATTCCCATTTCAGTGGTAGGTCTTTCCAACAGCTAGTGCCATTCCCCACTGAGATATACTTCCATCTCAAAGATTATTTTGAATGAATATTAATTTACATGTTGTATCCCACCTTCAGTATGTGAGTTACTTGTCTGTGATCTCAGCTTAACTAGCTCATGGAAAGCAAATTTAGGCTAACATGAGAAAATATTTCAAATTTTTATCTACTGTCTAGTTCAACTGTATACTCACAGTATTCCCCAATCTGCAAATTTAGTAACCATGTTTAAAAGGAGGACAAAGAGGATGTGGATGAGGAGTATAAATAATGAAGGCTGTCATTATGATCTAAAGAAAAAGTGCTTTGAATCCCCCATCATCAATGGTAGACCAGATATATGGGAACCAACACTAATAAGGAAATGAGTACTATTATTATCACTGAGCAACCTCAACAATCCTAGCCTTCACATAGGATTATGGAAGAAAAGGTGCAGAGTTAAGGGTAGGATGAAGTGTACAAGTGTTTCCTGTGTCCAGAGTTTTCTTTCATTACATGACATTCTTGGACACCATTAACCTCAATACCACCGCCTTTTGATCTGATCAAAGGAATTACCAATCAACTGCTGAGAATTGTCTCCTATGGCCAGCAGATTTTTCCCACAAAGTCCCCTAATTCATACAATTCAAAATCACCACACACTGATAAAACAATCATTTTTCTTGCTATTTCTATACCCTCTGCTTCCTGTCCAGCCCAGTATTTTCCTTCTCTCTTTGTCCTTCTTTTTACTCTCTTCTGTAGCCTCCATTATATCATTAAACTGTCATATTCTTTCCAGGAGAGGAAAGAGGGGAAATAAACATGTATATAGCACCTACTATATGCCAGGGTTTGTGCTAAGTGCTTCACAAACATTATTTCATTTTGTCTTCATTTCTTACCAGCTACATTGCTTGGTTTTATTCTACCCTCAATATTTTCCTTCTGCCATTCTCCCCAAAGGCAAATTTGATCACCGTGGAGAATTAATCAGTCTTGGTCTAGGTCTCTCAGTAGTTTCTGTTCCTCTAGTTGGAGCTGGAGGGAAAAAAATTTCTTCCAAAGCACCTGGGTAAAAAGGACTCAAAAACTCAACCAACTCTTCATTTCCCCCAGCAGCAAAATTTGGTTTTGATTGCATCAGCATGTACTCACACCACACCACTATATTAATCTTGTCCTTTGCTTTTCAGTTTCTTTTTAAATGTTGTTTTCCCATGGAAGAGTATGAACTTCAGGAGGGCAGGGCCTGCTTTTCTTTTTCTCACTTAGCACAGTGGCTGGCACAGAGTAGGCACATAAAAATGTTTATTATATTGTACTGATGCTTAAATAATTTTGCAAAGTGGGCTCTATTATTGTCATCATTTTAAAGTTGAGGAAACTAAGGCATACATAAGTTAATTACTTTGCCTAGCTGGATTTGAAATCAGGGCTCCTGCTCCTGCTCCTGCTTCACAAGTCAAAAGAGCTTTATTCCAATGCAGCAAACTTGGGGGAGAGGCGTGCATTTAATCCTCCTCTTCGTCGTTTCCAGTGCCGGCCCCTTCTTGGCATTCTTCCTCTTGACCCTGCCGGCCCGGTCACCACCGAAGGGCAAGATCAGGGAGAAGTTGATGTGCTTCTGGGAGTCGAGGCATAATGAAGGAGTTGATGTTCGCCACCTGCTTTTGGACCCTGATGTGCCTCTGGCAGATGAGCACGCGCGGGGTGGACAGACTTGGCCAGGCCCAGCTTGAAGACCTGTCTGTAGGCCCCACTCCAGGAAGTCCTCGATCTTCAGGCCCAGGATGTAGTCAGCTTCATCTTGGCCTAATCCAGGACATCAATGCGCACCAAGCGCTGCAGCTAACAGCCGCCTCGGGTCCTTCTCCTCCACTGTAAGCAGCTCCCGCTCAGCCTTATCCTTTGATACTTAATTGATTACAGATTGATTACAGAAGAAAACCAGGCACAAGGATTTGTTCTTTGTAGTCAGGGGAGTGTATAAACCTTACTGATTAATGAGGAGTGAGGTATGGGAACCAGGGGTTTGTAATTACCTCAGTGTTGATCAATGAAGAGCTGGACATTGGAACCCAGAGACTGAAATTGCCTCAGAATTTATGGATGAGGAGTTAGGTACAATTCTTAATAAGGGGTTTGTCATGAGAATGAATTTCAGGTGCATAGCAAAGGAAAACAACAAGACAGATTACTTCAGTGCATTCTTCTGTCTAGCACTGGCTCTATCTTGGTTTCATTTCCAGTTTATTGGCCTCCTAATTTCTGAGCCTGCTGGTTCCTGGTTCAGCTAAGGTATTCAGGGCTTATTAGATTTCTAAGTTTTACAGAATATCTGACTATTTCACTGAGATTTCTACTTAACTAGTTCCTGCCTACTTCAGTATTATTCAGTAATATATTCTATGTTAGTCTCCCTATCTGTTTTCTCTAATAATACTTTGGAGTGACTAGATGAACCTAGAGGTAATCATACAACTTTTCCCACTGTATCAGCTAGGTGTTTTGTTTTTTAAGGAAAGTTATACATCAGTATGCTTCACAAAGAGCCACATCATTTATGTTGTCACATATAAAACACTATAGTATTTACTCTCTTCCCCATGTAATGGTAATTAATTTAAATTTGAAGACACCTTTTTGGTATGTCAAGTAAGCAGGTACTTAGCTCTTAGTAACTAATCAAACCTTTGTAGCTAAGAGGCAGAGGTGTGAACTCTGTCTCCTGTTGCTGACATAACAGGAAGTGTTTGGTTGAAACAGAAAGCCAATGCTTTGTGAGTATATAAGAAGAGCCCCAGACAGAGACAGTCAAATTTAGAATTTTTCTCCTGGTGGTCTCCTGGTGGAGTAGAGAGAGAGTTCTTCAGTTTCTCTCAGTGAGAATCTGGAAGCTGAATGAGAACTCAGAGAGGATTTCCTGGAGACCAGAACCAAAGTTGCTGCTGAGAAGACCACCTGGAAGGCTGAGATTTTTTCTGGGTCTTAGGGCCAGCCAAACTCCTGGAAGACTGAAGAAGTATGATCAGGATAAGACTTTGTTTGTTTGTGGCTAGGTTGATCCTTGAGTTCCCAGCAAGAGAACTGGCAAAGGTTTTGAGATGTGCTGAACCTGGTGAACTTCAGTGTGTAGCAGGAACTTCCCCGAGGACTGAACAAGGACCTGGGAGCTGTCTGCCTCTGAATCCAGGTGACTATTTGGTGGATTCAGATAGGAACTGGGACTATGGAAGTGGATGCAGGGAATCTTAGAGGTCACCCTAAGTGAAGATGAAGAAAAGGTCTCTTTTTGGATATTGAATATGGTGATGAAATTGAAGTTACTAGAGACTGAGGAGTGGAGGGTTTGTGTAATTTTCTAATGATTGTATTTAGTGTTTAATGATACTTAGTGACTGAATGCTAGATAAGTAACTGATTAAGTTAACCTATGATTGTTGCATGAATGGAAGACTGACTGTTTTATTCTGAGATGAGTGAATGACTGAGTAAGGAGGCAAACCTCCTTACAGATACCAGATGATTATTCTTTTATTTGTTCTAAATACTGTGGCCACTGTAGTCAAAACTATGTGCCCATTTTAATGTTAATCTGTTGTGAACACTATATTGTGATTTTCTGTGATAAGATGTAATGTTGTGAATATTACATTGTGATTTGTTGTGAATGTTTGCCTTAATTTGTTATGGAATAAGTGGAGTGTTCACTATACTCTGTAATCAGAACCTTAAAAGCTATTCACAGTAGGAAGCTGCTTGTGCATGCCATTACTCCAAGTTGCCAAAATGGGTTAAGGTATTAGGTAGTTGTCTACTGCTGTTCATTATATCCATTTCCTAACAGGTAACATTTACTTGTAATATTGTAGATATCTAAAACCAATTTAGAGACAAGCAAAAGATGCCAGAAATAATGTGATCTTAAGTTGCATTAATATAATTAAAGCACCAATATATAGAAAGATGATGCATCTACTATATTCCATTCACAAAATGTGTTGGAATGATCTTTTTAGAGTGGCATGAGTGAACTTCAGTGTCCTGTAACACATCCATAAAGGATAACATAGATGTTAAAGACCTAGAAGGCATGGGCTTATACCCTTTTGGATATATATGTATTGTTCTCTCTTAAACCCATTCCCAATGAAAGTAGATTTCCAGAATTTCCAGCCCTCCTCCCCCACCTATATACTCTGTGTTAATTCTTCCTCTCTGACCTCATTTATATAAGACAAATACTCTTTTTACCTTTTTCTAAATATTTTTACTTTTTAGAATCATATGATACTAACTCAGGTCTACGTCAATCTTTCTTTTGAACTACACAATTACTAATAATAATCTTATACATACTTTTTATATTTCCTCATATAAAAAATAGTCAGTCATTATTGAGTCTCTGGTGGGACTCAATCTATGAGATCCTTCATGGATCAAATATGTCATATCTTCTTTTAAATTCTGGTGTGGTTTTTTTCCAACAAAATCTTGAAAGCGTGGCAATTCATTAAATATCCTTTTTTTTCCCCATTCAGGATTGTGCTTAATTTTGCAGGTAGGATACTTTTTGGCTACAACCTCGGTTCTTTTGCTTTTTGGTATACTGCAATACATCATGATATATCTACAGTATTTTAGTGCTAATAAGTCTTGTGTGATTCTGCCATATTCATATTGTGTTTTTATACATGTTGTTGATTGCAAGACAAAGACAAAGACGAAGTATGTTGATACAATTGTTCATTGTAATATTTTCACCTTGAGCTGGGGGATTTCAGAATCTATGATATTCCTGTAGGTTTTCCTCATAGAGTCTCTTTCAGATGTTTTTCTATTTATACTTTCCCTTTTTGTACTAATGCTTCAGGGCAATTTTCTTAAATTTTTTCTTCTATTGTTGTACCAAGATTCTTTTTTATTGTCATTTTCTGATAATCTGATTAGTCTTATGTTTTCTGTTCAGACCTGTTCTCCCAATCAGTTTTTTTCCTCATAAAGTGTTTTGTATTATCTTCTATTTTTCCATTTTTTATATCTTGCTTGGTTATTTCTTGGTCACTTATAACTTTGCTGAATCCCCCTTGCCCAATTTTAATTTTCAGAGTTATTTTCTTCCTTAAAATTTTGAATACCCATTTCTAATTGGTTGACTTTTCTTTGATAATCCTGCTTTTTTTAGATTGTTCTTTTTTGGGGAGAGGGGTAGGTGATATTTCTCATTATTCTTTAAGGTAGGAGAGGTTTTTATTTTTTGTTTTCTTTTTTTAGCTTCAATATCTTTGCCTGAAAGGGAACCCCAGTCTTCTCTCTTCTTATACTCCCCATGCTTGGATTCTTTGTCATTTACCTGCTCATTGTTTTTGGAAATTTTAGCAGCTAATTTTTTTATAATCAGGTCTAGTCCTGGGGAATGGGGGATACTGCCTCTGGTCTCAGCTCTTCCTTCAGTTCTCTCCCCTGCCCTGGAATGGAAATCAAGAATAACACCTTCCTATAAGTAACCATAGGTAGCAGCATCCCTTCCCCCACTGCTTCTGCACCCACAGGGTAGGTATGTGCTGGTAGCTTCTTGCCCAAGGCTACATCTCAGTTACACAGCTGTCTGGCATTCTTTATCAGCAGAGGTTCCCTGAATCTTCTCCAGCTCAGACACATGACTCCTCACACTGTGTGGAACATAAATTTCCTGTGGCTGGGGCCAAGTCTACTTCCCAACAACCTAGCCCCAAAGTTTGCTCTTTACTATATTAATGAAACTAGCCTAGAGGTGTTCACCTTGGTCTTGGGATATTTCATCATATTTCCTCTGATTGTCTCAGGAGAACTACTATTCTGACCCAACTCTTATTTATTTTTATCACTAAATGTTTACCCTGAGGTGCTATTTTATTTTGTTTGTGAGAGAAATCTAAAGAGCTTGGAATCTTCTGACCTACTCTGCCATCTTCCCAGAATCCTCTAGGTATCATCCTTTATTTATAAATCGTGTACTCATTTTGAATTTACCTTGGTGTAGAGTGTGAGATGGCATTCTATGCCTAGTTTCTGCCATACTGTTTTCTAGTTCTTCCAGGAGTATTTATCAAATAGTAGATTTTTATCCCAGAAGCTAAAGTCTTTGGGATTATCAAATAGTACATTACTGTAGGCATTTAGCGCTTTCTCTTATATACCTAAGCAATTGCATTGATTCACTACTCTATGTCTTAGCCAGTACCAAATAGTTGTGATAATTGCTACTTTATAAAGTTTTAGATCTGGTACAGATAGGCTACTTTCCTTTGCATTCCCCTCCCTACCCCCACAGTAATTCCATTCATATACTGGACCTTTTGTTCTTCCAGATGATTTTGGTTATTTTTTTCTAGCTCTGTAAAATAATTATTGATAGTTTGATTAGTATGACACTAAATAAGTAAATTAATATAGGTAAAATTGTCATTTTTTTGTTACATTCATTCAGGCCTATGCATGATCAATTGATGTTTTACAGTTGTTTAGATCTGATTTTATTTGTGTGAAAAAGTGTTTTGTAATTGTGTCCGTGTAGATCCTGGGTTTGTTTTGGTATGATTACACTCAAATATTTCATATTTTGTACAGTAATTTTAAATGGAATTCCTTTTTCTATCTCTTGCTGCTGGGCTTCTTTGGAAATACATAGAAATGCTGATGATATAAGTGGGTTTATTTTATACCCTGAAACTTTGCTAAAGTTGTTAATTGCTTCAATTATATTTGATTATCTAGGGTTCTGTAAGTATACCATCATGTCATCTGCAAGAGAATTAGTTTTTTTCCCACATTTCCTATTCTAATTCTTTAAATTCTTTTTCTTCCCTTTTTGCTAAAACTAACATTTCCATTTACAGTATTTAATAATAGTGGTGATAATGGGCATTCTTGTTTCATCCCTGATCTTACTGAAAAAAGTTTCTATGTTGTTGCCATTATATGCTGATGGTTTTAGATAGATATTGGTTATCATTTTAAGGAAAACTTCATTTATTTCTTGGTTCTCTTGTTTTTAATAGGAATGGGTGCTGTATTTTGGCGAAAGGTTTTTATGCACCTATTGAGATACTCATATGATTTCTGTTAGTTTTATTGTTGCTATACTGATAGTTTTTTTTAATACTGAACCAGCCCCAAAATCCTGGTATAAATCCCACTGGGTCATGGTGTATTATCTTCATGATAAATTGCTGTAATCTCTTTGTTAACATTTTATTTAAATTTTTCGCTTTAATATTCACTTGGTAAATTGGTCTTTAAATTTTTTTATCTCTTGTGGCTCTTTTTTGTTTAAGTATCAGGGGCATATTGATGTCATAAAAGGGATTTGGTAGGACTCCACCTATTTTTCAAAATAGCTTATATAACATTCAAATTAATTTTACTTTAAATGTTTGGTAGAATTCATTTGTAAATGTCTGCCCCTGGAGGTTTTTCTGAAAGAGTTCATTGATCATTTCTTCAATTTATTTTTTTTTCTAAAAAGGGGTTAAGCATTTTATTTCCTCTGATTTTAATTTGAGTAATTTATATTTTTGTAAATATTCACGCATTCCATTTAGTTTGTTGCATTTGTTGGCAGACAGTTGGGTAAAATAGTTCCTAATATTTTTTTTAATTTCCTTTTCATTGGTGGTGCAGCCAACCTTTTCATTTTTGATACTGGTAATTTACTTTTCTTCTTTCTTTTAATCAAATTAACCAAAAGTTTCTTTCTTTTTTACCCACAGAACTACCTTTTAGTTTTGTTAATTAGTTCAATTATTTTCTTACTTTAAGTTTTATGATTCTCTCCTTTAATTGTCAGAATTTCTCACTTAGTGTTTAATTGAGTATTGTTAATTTGCTATTCTAGTTTTTTTAGTTTCATATCCAATTTGTTAATCTCCATGTAAGCATTTAAAGATATGAAATTTTCCCTAGAAACTGCTTTGGCAGCATTCCATATGTTTTGATATGCTATGTCATCACTGTCATTCTCTATGATGAAACTGTCAATAGTTTCTATGATTTGTTGTTTGACACATTCATCCTTTACAATTAGATTATTCTGATTTCAGTTCATTTTGGTTTATCTTTCCATGACCCTTGATTACACATAATTTTATCGGATCATGATTTGAAAACAATGCATATAGTATATCTGCCTTTCTGAATTTTACTGTAAGGCTTTTGTGCTTTAATACATAGTCAGTTTTTGTTTTAAGTGCCATATGGCTTTAAGAAAAGGGCACATTCCTTTCTATTCCCATTCACTTTTATCCAAGGGTTTTGGAATATCTAAATTTTCTAAAATTCTATTCACCTCCTTAACTTCTTTCTTGTTTCTTTTGTGGCAAAATTTATCTGACTCTGAGATGGGAAGGCTAAGGTGTCCCAGTAGTAAAGTTTTGCTGTTTATTTCTTCCTATAACTCACTTAACTTCTCCTCTAAGAGTCTGGATGGGGATGGAGCCAAGTTGGTGGCATAGAAGCAGGAAAACTCTGCAGCTCCCACATAGCCACGTCAAATGCCCAAAAAAATCGACTCTGAACAAATTTTAGGGCTTCAGAACTCAGGAAATTACAGAAAAAAAATCTCCAACTGAAAGCTCCTCTGGCAGGCATGACAAGAAAGGCTCATCACAGCATGCTAGGGGCCAAAACCAGCCTGGCCTGAAACTGCAGCTTGGTCCCAGTGCTGCCAGGGCAAGCTGCATCTAGAGCCTTCAGGAGAGTGGATCAGGGCAGCTATGATGATTTTCAGAATTATCCAACCATAAGAAATATGGACTAAGTGAAATGTTAGTGGAACTAGGATAAAGTGGGGGTAGAGGATCTGGCTAACCTGCCTCCAGTGCGAGGAAGCAGCAGAAGCACTGGCCTTCTCCATGTGGCTGCTTTAGAAGCTTCCGGCCTGCAGACTACACTGGGGCCAAGAAATCATTCAGAGTTCTACGTGCTCTTGTTTTAAGCTGCCTGGATCTGGATTATGATCTTGGGTCGTGGTCCTGGGATGTGTTTTCAGTGAGCCAAAGCTGGTGGGGGCTGCAGCAGCTACCTAATACCTCTGGTAACTGAGAAAACCCCAGCAATTTGGGACAGAGCTTTCCCCTCTGGAAGCAGAGTTCCACAGAGCTAAAAAGTCAAGTAATTGACTGGAAACATGAGAAGGCACAGGAAGCAAAGTAAGAACAGCAATCCGAGATTCCTTCTTTGGAGAAAGAAAGGATCAAAGCATTGAATGGGAAGAAGACAACACAGGCAGAACTACCACACCAAAAGCTTCCAAGAAAAAGGTAGATTGGTTACAAGCCATGGAGCAGCTTAAGAAGGATTTTGAAAACCAAATAAGAGAAGTGGAGGAAAAATTGGGAAGAAAAATGAGAATGATGCAATAAAATCATGAAAAGAGAGTCAACAACCTGACTGAAAAAAATAACACCTTAAAAAATAGATTAACTCAAATGGCAAAAGAGGTCCAAAAAGTCAGTGAGGAGAAGAATGCCTTAAAAAGTCCAATTTGCCAGATGGAAAAAGAATCTCAAAAGCTTTCTGAATAGAATAACTCCTTCAGAATTAGAGTGGAGCAAATGGAAGGAAATGACTTTATGAGAAATCAAGATACTATTACATAGATCCAAACAAATTTTAAAAAGAGAAGGCAATGTGAAATATCTCCTTGAGAAAATCACTGATATGGAAAATAGATCCAAGAGAGAAAATTTAAAAATTATTGAACTACCCAAAAAAACCCAGGAATATTCTTCAAGAAATTCTCAAGGAAAATTGCCCTAATATTTTAAAACCAAAGGGAAAAATAAAACTTGAAAGAATTCACCAGTCACCTCGTGAAAGAGATCTCCAAAAGAAAACTTCTAGGAATATTTTAGCCAGGTTCAAGAGTCCCCAGATCGAGGAGAAAATATTACAAGCTGCCAAGAAGAAACATTTTGAAAACTATGGAAACAGAATCAAGATAACCCAGGATTCTACATTAAAAGATCAAAGGGCCTGGAATATGATATTCCAGAGATCAAGGGAGCTAGGATTAAAAACAAGAATCACCTACCCAACAAAATTGAGTATATTGTTCCAGGGGAAAATATGGTCATTCAATGAGGTGGAGGACTTTCAAGCATTCTTGCTAAAAAAGCAGAAGTGAACAGAAAATTTGACACTGAAATATAAGAAGCATAAGAAGGTAAACAGGGAAAACAACTCATAAGGAACTTCTGAAAGTTGAAATACTTATATGCCAACATGAAAAAAACAATAATTGTAACTCATGAAACTTTTCTCAATATGAGGATAGGTGAAGGGAACACAAATGTATATATACAAATACATACACATATGTCTACATGGGATGCATACGAACACATATCTGAGTATGTGTATATGTGAGTACATAGAGGGCACAGGATCAATTGAATTGGAAGGGATGATACTTTAAAAGGTGAAATTCTAAGGTGGGAGAGGATTAGAATGAGAGGAGACAGGGAGAGACAGAATGGGGTTCATCACCTCATATAGAAGAGGCAATGGGGGCAAGAACAGGAAGGCAAAAGGGAATGGTTCCACCTTACTCTCATTGAATTTGGCTATCAGAAGGAATGACATGAACTCTAAACTGGGTACCTTGCCACACAGGAGAGTAGGGAGGATGGAAGTGAGAAGTGGGATGATGGAGAGTAGGGTATGGGGGGGGTTGCCAGAATCACACTTCTGTAAAGGGACAGGGACAGGGTAGAGAATAGAACGGGAGGGGGGGATAGGAAGGAGGGACATATAATCAGTCTCTCACAATATGTCCCTTGTGGAGATGTTCTGCATAACTACATATGTACAGCCTATGTTGAATTGCTTGTCTTTCCTGTGCGAGTGGGTGATGAGGGACGAAGGGAAAAAATCTAGAATCTGAAGTTCTATAATCAAATGCTAAATATAATAATAATAATTATTGTTGTTGTTGTTGTTGTTGTTGTTGTTGTTGTTATCTACATGCAACTGGGAATTAAGATATACAGTCACTGTGGTAGGGAGATCCTGCCAGAAAGTCAGAGGGGTCATAGGAGAGGACATAGGAGAGAGAAGATTAAGGGAGGCCTCGCTATACAGTGGGGTACGCCTGTTTTGGGGTGGTGGGCAGGAGAAATATGGGGAGAAAATTTGTAACTCAAAGTTTCATGGAAATGAATGATGTAAACAAGAAAATAATTAATTTTAAAAAATATTAAGAAAAAGAATTTGGATGCTATACCACTTGCTTTTATGTTTAATTTTAATATTATTTCATTGTCTATATTACCTTTTAGAAAGATATAATTTCCTTCCTTATCTCTTTTAATTATATCTGCTTTTGTTTTTGCCTTTTCTGAGATGAGGATTACTACTCCTGCTTTTGTTACTTAAGCTAAAACATAATATATTCTGTTCCAGTTTTTTGCCTTTACTCTATGTGTATCTCTCTGCTTCACATGTGTTTCATGTAAACAACATATTGTAGGATTCTGGTTTTTAATCCTCTCTCCTATCTTTTTCTATTTTATGGAAGAATTCATCCCATTCATAGTTATAATTACTAACTATGTATTTCTCTCCATCCTATTTTTCTCCCATTTATACTTTTCTCTGTCCTTCTACACTGTTCCTCCTCAGTAGTGTTTTGCTTCTAACATTAACCTCTGTCAAGCTTCCCTCTATGCACTCAGTTCCCCACCCGTTTTTCTTTCCCCTTTCTCTTCCTTCTTCTACCCTCTTTTCTTCCCTCCTTTTTTCAGTCCCTTCATCCTCTTACTTTTCCTACTTCCCTATTCAGTAAAATATATTTCTATACCCCACTGAGTGTGTATGTTATTTCCTCTTTCAATCATATCTAATGAGAGTAAGGTTGAAATATTGTTCACCCACTCATTTCTTACCCTATACTATAATAGGTAGTTGGTTCCTCTTAATGTGCTATAATTTAACCTATCTTACCTTGCCCTTTCCTCTTCTCCCTGTACAATTCTCCTGTATTTTTTACACCTCTTATATTTTTTTTAAATACATTTTTTACATTAGAGTCAACTTACACCCAGGCCCTCTGTCTATGTATACCCCTTCTAATTGACCTAATAAAGAAATAGTTCTCAAGTTACAAGTATTATTTTCATATTTACTTCTTTCCTGTTTACCTCTTTATGCTCCTCTTAAGTCTTGTGTTTGAAGACTGAATTTTCTCTTCAGTTCTGGTCTTTTTATCAGGAAAATTTGAAAGTCCCTATTGAGCTGAATATTCACCATTTCCCCTGAAATTATATGGTCAGTTTTGCTGGGTAGTAGATTCTTGGTTGTCCTCCAAGCTCCTTTGCCTTCCAGAATATTATATACCAAGGGCTCTGGTCCTTTAGTGTAAAAGCTGCTAAATCATGTGTAATCATGGCTGTGACTCCATGATTTTTAATTGTTTCTTTCTGGATATTTGAAATATTTCTGCTTGACCTAATAATTCTGGAATTTGGCTACAAAATTCCTAGGAATTTTCATTTTGGTATCTCTATCAGGAAGTTATTGGTGGACTCTTACAGTGACTTTTTTACTCTTTAGTTCTAGATGCTAAGGTAATTTTCCTTAATGATTTCTCAATAGATGTTGTCTGGGCTCTTTCTTATCATGGCTTCCAGGTAGTCCTATAATTCTTAAATTTTCTTTTCTTGTTCTGTTTTCTAAATCAATTGTTTTTCCAGTGAGTTTGTTCACATTGCCTTCAGTATTTTTTTATTCTTTTGGTTTTGCTTTATTCTTTCTTAATTCCTCATGAAGTCATTAGCTTCCATTTTCTCACATCCAGGTTTTAAGGAATTATGTTCTTCAGTGATTTCTTGTACCTCATTTTCCATCTGGCCAATTCTATTTTTTAAGAAAGTTTTATTTTCTTCCCTTCAGTGAACTCTTGTGCCTCCTTTTTCAATTGGGCAAATTCTGCTTTCTAAGGCATTATTCTCCTTATTGCCTTTTTATACCACTTGGGTTTCTTGAAATGTAAAATTCTGAGAAAACTTCTTTCATCAATCTTCAAATCTAATTTAATTTCTGGTCAGTACAACATAGATTCTTAGTTTAAGGGCCTCTAAGTAGCAGATGAAAGAGATCCAGCTTCCCAGCCATACAGCATTAGAGTCAAATAAGGCAATAAAGTTTTCTGACATTTCCCACAATTGAATAAAGTTTTCTCGAAGACAAAAATTGAAATAGACTCATAATTTAACAGAAATGGAACTGAGTTAGCTCCAGATCTGAGTCACAAGATAGAATCAATGTGTTTCACTTTTATCCAGCTACGACTTGCAGAGTACTGCATGTTAGTGATTGACCCCTTCCCTTGCTGCATTTGTTCTGAAGTAGTCAACTCAGCTCTGTCTTGTATTGTGTACCCTGGCTTGCTCTAGTGACTTCCACATTCTAAGTTGAGTTCCCTAGGAACTTTAATTTCTGAAGTGCTAGATCTTCAGCATCTAAGTTCATGACATGGAAACTCCTGATCCTGGGATGACCAGTTCTTGCAAAATACTCTTCTGGTGTTTTCTGATCACCATGGAAATCCTTCCAATACAAATACCATCCACTCCTAGGTCACAGTAAGTCACAGGCTCCTCAATGGATACACAGCATCCAACTAAAGTCCTCTCTCTTCTTGACTCAACGCTGACTTCCAAACCCATGGATTTTCCTCTGTGAGAAAACCACTCCTGACTCTTGACTGGATTCAAATGTAGACCACACCCTGTTCCTGCTCC
>JAQQSW010000033.1:73557-85302 GCA_028646575.1 Pseudocheirus occidentalis | reverse complement strand
CCGGTATGAGAAGAGAAAGGGGGTACAGTGTTGATGACCAGAGTTTCAAGAGCAGATTCTTCTCTATTAAGTAGAATCCAGGACATCAGGTTGTTGTGCAGAGAATAAGAGCAAGTCGAGACCTGGGTTCAAGATAAATTTAGGTGCGGATTCATTGATCAAGCTTGACTACCTGGAGTGTACACTCAAATCCGGCAGTGATCTTTGGGCTTTACAGACTTGCCAAAACCACAAAAGCAGAAGCATGACGACAGAAGCAAAAAGAGCAGCCATTTGTTAGACCTATAGTTCAGGCCTAATTTTGAAATATGGTGTGAGGGTATAGGAGTGCAGTCTTCCTGTGACTCAGGTGTCCCTCAGAAGAACACGGGTAGGCAGCTCTTTCCAGAACAGGGAAGCAGGTCATGGGGTATGGGGGAACTGGAAAATCCCAGGACACTCTAGGGTAATGGTCCGGGCAGAGGGTGTAAGGACCCTTTTTGGTTAATGGAACAGGACAAGGGGTCTACCTTGAGCCATAACCTTGAGTTGCACTTTGTGCACTCATAATGATTTAAGGAAAGAAATATAGCAATGCCCAGTCATTCCTTACATCTGTTCTAAGCTATAACATGATATAGGATAGGGACGAAAACAGAAATAAGAAGGGGCTTAATGGTGGGGCACAGTTGGGCCATGAATCAGGTGGTGGGCAGGAGACCTGGGATTTGAGTTTAGGCACAATAAGGTCCACACATCTCAAAACCAATACTCATAGGTTGATCTATAGGTCTCACCTTGAACCTGTCTGGGAAGCAATAGCCACACCATGTCAGTCAACTCCCGTTCTTGTTTCAGCAGGATTTGGGCATAACAGATACAAGATTCCCCATCTCCCCTCACTCTTGAACTTTACCTTTGTAATCCTCCAGCTCCCAGGGTCATCCAGTCCCTGCCTCCAGGACTATCTGTCTCTCTCCTGGGGGACCAGCCTCTGCTCCCTTTGTCTTTGGTGCCTGGAGCTCTCCCAGATCTACCAAAACTTCTCCAAGGCTGGTGCTAAGCTCCTGGCAAAACTTCTACCTGCAGACCTCTTACCCCTGCCTGCCCCCAGTTTCTATTTCGACTGTGATGAACTCACCTTTCTAGGGTGACAAGGTTTTGTTTGTTTTTCTTTTCTTGTGAGCTGTCGAAGGACAAATGTGAGAGCACCAAGCACATTATGAGGCTCCAGAACCTGTGTGGGGTCCCTGTCCTTCTCTGGACTGTGCAGAAACCTGCCCAACATGAGTGGGGGTGCAGCTTGGATCCCATGGTGGCTGCCCTGAACCTGGAGAAGGGGCTGACCTCCCTGAAGCTGCAGACCCTGACCTCAAGCCAAGGGGATCTACAGCTCTTCTACTTCCTAGAGAGCCAGACCTGGTCTTGGAGGTGGAGCTGCTAAAGAACCTGGGCAACCACCTAACCACCCTTTGCCACATGCAGGGTGACCCCCAGTCTGGGCAGGAAGAGTACCTGTTCCAGAGTCTGAGCCTGAAGCATGACTATGGGTAGCATCCTGGGCAAGTAGCCCCAAGGTTGAATGGAGAAAGTGATGCTGTGCCCACAGTAAGGCTAGCTGCTCGCCAAGGAAAAAAAAATGACGGCCAAACCTATCATTTCAGCTATTTCTGAGAAAATTGTCATTTCCTCCATGCCATCTAAACCTAAATTTAAGTCTCTGCCATCACTGGAAAATATTTCACAGATAAATGGCAACCTAACCATTGCAATTAAGGAAATTCATTTGTACTCACATGGCATGAAAGAGATTATAACTATTAAATATGTTCAGTTTAAATAAAAATCAATTGTCTTCCAAACAACCCTGAGAGAGAATTATTCAATTAAATGTGCCAGAGTTAAAACTGTCCTGAAATGAAAAGTTGTATGGTAAAGTTATTGTCAAGAGCATCACCTTACAAAGCACCAGTCTTACAATTGGGCTCAACAAAAGGGGAAAAAAGCAAGTTCCATACAACTATGCTGTTTTGAAAAATCAGAAATTTGTTTCTATTTAACAGACTTGAGGGGCAATCATTCTATTAAATGAACAAGTTATCTATTAAAGACCAACTGTGTTCCAGGTAGTTGGCTTATGTAATGACAAACAAAGGCAACTTCCAAGGTTCAGATTACCAGCACAGCAAACCCCATTTATTCAGCCAACATTCATAGAACAGAGAAAGCCAAAATACAATATAACTCATTCATTTAGCAAGTAAGTTCTCAATTCAATCCAGGTTCTACTCAACCCCTAGACAGTACATTCATTTGGTCAATCACAGAGCACAAAAGGCCAAAGGTTTCCCACCCCTGGACTCAAAGTAATTACAATACCATCCATTAACACTAAGCACTTTCTCAAAAGGGAGCAGGAGAACAGAAAAGGCCATCCACCCTCAAACCATAACAAGGTCAAGATAACACCTCAGCCTTGAAAACCCAAGGAAAGGCCCTTCTTTCATCTTCACTAGAGGAAAACCCTCAGCAATCTCAGTTCTGGGGAGACAAGGCTCAACAAGTCATAGCCATTGTCCTCATCAAGTCACTCTCTGCCTGTAGAACAGTTCCAGAATCCCTTAAAGTACCAATGAGGCCCCCTTTCAAGATTTTTGTGAACATACAAGAAAATCCTTCTACGGGGCTTCTGCACCAACAGCCAGGTTCCAGCACCTCTACAACAGCAGCATTGTCCACCATCAGGTGAATCTGGAAAAACAACATCAAAACAGATAGACAAAATACTAGCATCACAGCCATGCCTCCTCAGTTCTCAGCAGCTCTAGGTGGCACTCCTCAAAAGTCTAGGGCAGCTCAAATGGGCTCTCAGCAATCTCTCTCTCAGCAACTCAAGCTCCATGATACTGGATACTGCTCTTCCCAAAGTCCTTCTTCTGGCCTTCTCTGAACTTGAGAATTTCTTTCAATTCATGGCTCCTCCCAGGTTAGCCCTCTCTCTTCACATCAACAAGTCCATCCCAAAAGTGGGATTCACAAGCTCTGGGTCTTGACACTCAACCCAAAAGCCAAGTCAATTCAGGGGCATCTCCAAATTCCATTACCATTACACCTTATCAAAATGTGAATATATAAAAGTGAACCAGTCCCTACTTGCAAAGAGCTTACATTCTAATGAGTTGGCAGCAAAAGCTCATATTATACAAGTATATAAATAATATATACAAAATAGTATATAATATAAATAATGCATACAAAGTAATTTGCCATGTCTGCAGAACAGTGGTGTGGAGAAATAGAAATAGAAAAGCCTTTGTGTGTGGAGCCAAGATGGTGGAGAGAAGCCAGGAAATTATTTGAGCTCTCCTTAGTTTCCCTTGGAAACAATGTTAAAATAGGCCTCTGAAAGAATTCTGTGCTAAAAGAATTCACAAAAAGACAGAACAAAATAATTTTCCATCACAAGAGAACTTAGGAGGACTTCAGGAAAGGTCTCTTTTACTTGGATCAAGGGGGAGCAGAGATCAACATGGGTTGATCAATTCTAGGCAAGCAAGCTGGAGGTTCTTAGTCACAACCTAGATCAGAAAATGAAGCCCCATATTTATGAATCAGAAGGCTAGTGTTACAGCAGGTCTCCAGATCCAGTGCAGCAGGCAAACTGCCAGCTGCAGAACCAAAGTCACAACAGGTGAGACTAAGTCAGGCCACCCCAGTGCAGAAAGCAAACTGCCAGACCAAAGGCCCAGGAATAGCAAGCCAGTGACCAGGCTCCTGGATTCCAGTGCAAGAAGTTTGGAACAATGTCCCCTATTTCTCAAGAACAAAATTAAGCTTTAAAAACAAACAAAAAACACCTGAATTGAGTCTTAATTATAGAAAGCTGCTAGGGTGACAGGAAAGATCCAATACAGACTCAGAAGAGGACAGCGGTGTCAAAATTCTACATAAAATCTCAAATGAATCTTAAAGAGGAATATGAAAACCCAAAAACCTAATTGGAATACCTCAGAAAGACTTTAAAAATCAAATAAGAAAGATAAAACAAACAATGGCAAAATAAATGAGAAGTATGCAAGAGAGAGTCAACAACTTGAAAGAAGATGGATAAAACTGAGGAAAAGAATTTCGTAAAAAAGACATTTGGTGAAATAGAAAAATTGACACTGAAGAAAGCAACTCCTTAAAAAGTAGAACTGGATAAATGGGAAATGAAATACAAAAGCTAACTGAAGAAAATAATTCCTTAAAAATTAGAAATGGGCAAGAGGAAACAATTGACTCGATAAAATAACAAGTATCAGTCTAAGAAAATCAAAGGAATGACAAAAAAAAAGAGAAGAAAATGTAAAATACCACATTGGATAAATAACTGACCTAGGGAAAAAAGATGCAGTAGACAATTTAAGAATTATTGGACTACTTGTAAGTCATTATTAAGGAAAAAAAGGCTAGCTAACTCCTTCAATAAATCATCAAGAAAAACTGCCCTGAGGTCCTAGAACCAGAGGATAAATGAGTCATTGAAAAAAATTTACCAATTACTTCATGAAGGAGATCCCAAAATGTCAACTACTAGGAATATGGTAGCCAAGTTTCAAAATTATCAGGTCAAGGAGAAAATACTGCAAGCAGTCAGAAAGAAACAATTAAAATATAAAGGAGCTATGGTCAGGATTTAGCAGCGTCTACATTAAGCACACCGAGTGGTTGGAATATGATATTCCAGAAGGCAAAGGACCTTGGATTACAGAAGTAACTACCCAGAAAACTGAGCATGGTCTTTTAGGGGAAAAGATGGACATTCAGTGAAATGGGAGACTTTCAAAATTTCCTGATTAAAAGACAAGAAATGAAAAGAAAATTTGATTCTTTAAATACAAGACTCAAGAGAAGCATAAAAATGTAAACAGGAAAGAAAACAAAAAAGAAAGCACATTATTCAATAAGTTTAAATTGTTTTTATCCTTATATGAGAAGATGACACTTGTAATTGATGAGAACTGTATCTCTATTAGGGGAGTTTAGAAGGGATAAAATAGACAAAGGTAGTGGACAATTAAGAGTTAAAAAAATGGATTGTACCTGGAGAAGAGGAAAGGTAAAGGCAGAATAGTGTAAATTACTTTAAATAAAAAGGTTCTAAATGCCTGTTATACTAGAGGTTAGGAAGGGAGGGGTGAGTATTGTTTGAATATTAATCTCATCAGATACAGCTCAAAGAAAGAATAACATAGACACTCATTTGGATATAGAAATTTATCTTACCATATAGGGAAATAGGAGAGGAAAGGGGAAAGAAAAATTGGGGGGGGGGGGATTACTGATAGAAGGAAGGGAAGACTGAGAGAGGCAATTATCAGAAGCAAAACACTGGTGAGGAAGATGTAGCAGCAAGCACCCCACCATACCCATGATGGCAGCTATCACAGAATTTTTCTCTGCTTTTCTAAAGGAAAGCAGTCTAAAAAGGGTTAATAAACTTACTTTAATCAAACATATATCATTTACCTAGTGCAGGGGGGAAAGTCAGCACCCTGACCTTCAGAGAAAATGCAAACAGAAGTAGTAAGCAGAAAAAAAATACAGACAGAGAAAATAATACAATTCAGCAAACCAAGAGAGAGGGCTTCTAGGTCTCTGATCATAAAATATATACAGTTAGTCACCAGAGAGAGAGCGGGAACGACATCTGTGTTTTCAAAGCTGGGGGGATCAACAGCTGCCCAGAGTCTCATCTAGCCAAATCACAGAATGCTTCTCAAAATGATCCCCAAAGCAAAACCTCCTCTCAGAGTTATGTGTGTGTGTGTGTGTGTGTATGTATATAGCCTTGTCCATAACCCTCATTACTCACTTGACTACAAAGCAACAAAAGTTGTGCCTTCCTGAAAAACAAGCCTCCCACCACAGACTCCATGTGACCACATTCAGCCAATTTAGGGGGAAGAGTTCATTTTCAAATCAGGAAAGTTACTCAAAATTACCTAAGCCTATTAAGGGTCAGGGAGAATCTTGAAATTCCCATTACCATTACCGAGGGAGAGGGTGAAAGGTCATAGAAAAGTACAAATGGAGGGAAAAATTGGATGGAAGGAAATAACACAGTAGTCATGACTGTGAATGTGAATGGGATGAATTCTCCCACAAAACAGAAGTGGTGTAATGGTAATGGGAATTTGGAGATCTTACCTGCCCCTTAATAGGGCTAAGGCAATTTGAAGATCTTTCAAGCTTTGAAGATCTTCTCTGTCCTCTAATAGTCCAAATGTACTCACATGGAGCCTGTGGTAGGAGAAGTTTACTGAAGGGTGGATGGAGCATAGCCCAGAGAAAGCTGGGAGTAAGAGTAGGTAGGACAGTTGGTAAAGAGAGTACACAGGAAAGGACATCAAAATCCTATAATATATTGTTTATAAAAAACACATTTGAAGCAGAGAGAAGCATACAGAGTAAAGGTAAAGGACTAGAAGAGAATATATTATGCTTCAGCTGAAGTAAAAAATAAAAGCAGAAGCAGCAATCCTGATTTCATATAAAGCAAAAGCAAAAATAAATCTAATTAAAAGAGATAAGGAAGGGGGTGGTTAGGTGGTGCAATACCAGCCCTAGAGTCAGGACTCTAGTTCAAATCTGGCCTCAGACACTTCACATACTTGCTAGCCGTGTGACTTTGGGCAAGTCACTTAACCCCAATTGCCCTCCAAAAAAAAGACTAAGACTAAGACTATTAAAAAAAGAGATACAGAAGGAAACTATACATTGCTAAAAGGTACAATAGATAATGGAGGAATATCAGTAATAAACATATATACACTAAGTGCTATAGCATCCAAATTCTAAGAGGAGAAGTGAGTTACAGGAAGAAATAGTGAAAAAAAAATTGTGTGGGACCTTAAACTCCCCATCTCAGACAAAGAGAAGTCTAAGAACAAAATAAACAAGAAAGAAGTTAAGGAGGTGAATAGAATTTTAGAAAACTTAGATATGTCAAGCTCTGAAAAAAATTGAATGTGGACAGAAAGGAATATGCTTTTTTTTCTTAGAGACACCTGAGACCTACACACGCACACACACACACACACACACACACACACACACAATTTACTGTGTATTAAGACAAAGAAACCTCATATTCAAATGCTGGGAGGTAGAAATATTAAATGCATCTTTTTCAGATCCTAATATTATAAATATTATGTGCAATAAAGAGCCATGGAAAGATAGGTTAAAATCTAGTAAGAAACTAAAAAATCTAATCCTAAATAATGAATGAGTCAAACAACAAATCAAAGAAAAATAATTTCATCAAAGAGAATGACAATAATGAAACAACATACCAAAATGTGTAGGATGCAGCCAAAGCAGTAATTAGACGGAATTTTATATCTTTAAATGCTTTAAATGAATAAAATGCAGAAAGAACACTGAATTGGGCATTCAAATTGAAAAAAAAACCTAGAAAAGTAACAAATAAAAAACCCCAATTAAATATCAAATTAGAAACACTGAAAATCATCAAAGGAGATATATAGGAGGGTGTGTGTATATCTATCTTTATCTATCTACATTCATATGAATACATATGTGAGTGTGTGTATATATGTGTACATAGACAGAGGGCACAGGATCAATAATAGGAAGGGATGATATTTTAAAAGGTGAAATTGAAAGGTGAGAAAGAAAGAGAATAAGAGGAGACATGGAGAGAAATAATGGGGTTAATTATCTAATATAGAAGAGACAAGGGATAAATGTTATAATGGAGGGGAGGAACTGGAAGACAAAAGGGAATGGCTCAATGTTACTCTCATTGAATGTGGCTTAGGGAAGGAATGATATACACTCTAAATTGGATATCTTGCCTTACAGGAGATTAGGGGGGGATGGGGATGAGAAGCGGAATGATGGAGGGGAGGGCAGGGTCAGGGGGAGGGTTGTTAGAAGCACAAACTTCTGCAAAGGGACAAGGACAAAGTAGACAATAGAACAAGTGCGGGGCAGCATAGGAACATGGGAAGTGTAGTCAGTCTTTCACAACACACACACACACATATATATATATATACACACATATAGGTCTGTTGTTATTATTATTATTATTATTATTCATATGCAACTGAGAATTAAGATATACAGGCACTTGTGTAAGGAGATCCATCTTGCCCTACTGGAAAGTCAGTGGGTTGCTGGGGAAAGATATAGGAGAGAGCAGATTAGGGGAGGAGGTATACAGTGGGATCACTGTTTTGGGGTGGTAGGTAAGGGAAAGATCTGGAGAAAATTTGTAACTCAAAATCTTGTGGAAATGAATGATGTAAACTAAAAATAAAAGTTAATTTAAAAAAAAAGAAAAAGAAAGTGAGGAAATCATCGATGAGCTCCCTAAGAAACTATCTCTAGGGCCAGATAGATTTACAAGTGAATTCTTTGAACAATTAAAAACAAAATTGATTCCAGTGCTATTTGGAATAAACTAATTTGGAAACAAAAAATATTTGGAAAAATAAAGTCCTACCAAATTCCTTTTGTAACACAAGCATGGTGCTGATAAACAAAGAAAAACTAAAATGGGAAAGAAAATTATAGACCAGTTTCTTGAATGGAAATTGCTGCATAAATTTTAAATGAAATATTAGCAAAGAACTTACAACAATTGACCACCAGGATAATACACTATGAACAGGTGAGGATTATACCAGGAATGTAGCTTCAGTATTAGGAAAACTACTAGTGTAATTGACCATATCCATAACAAAGCTAACAGAAATCATGATTATCTAAATAGATGCAGAAAAAAAAGCTTTTGACAAAATACAGCACCAATTCCTATTAAAAACACTAGAGAGTGTAGGAATAGAGTATTTCTTAAAATGAGAAGTAGTATCTATATGAAACCAACAGCAATCATAACATGTGAAATGTAATGAGGTTAAGCTAGAAGTATTTCCAATATGATCAGCATAAAAGAAGGACGTCCGTTATCACCATTTTTATTCAGTGTTGTACTAGAATTGTTAGCTTTAACAATAAGAGAAGAAAAACAAAATGAAGGAGTTAAACTAGGAAATAAGGAAACAAGACCATTACTCTTTGCAGATGATATGATGGTAAAGTTAGAGAACCCTAGAAAAACAGCTAAAAAAACCTACTTGAAACAATTAAGAACTTTAGCAAAGTTGCAGGATACAAAATAAACCCACACAAACCACTGGCATTTCTATATATTATCAACAAAGCCCAGTAGCAAGAAATAGAAAGAGGAATTCCATTTAAAATAACTAAAGACAATAGAAAATATTTGAGATTTTACCTGCCAAGATAAACCCAGTAACTGTATTGTTTTTTCAAAACAATTGAAAAACATCAATTGCTCGTGGGTACTCTGAGCTAATATATTTAAAATGACAATTTTATCTAAATTAATTTATTTACTCAGTGTCCTACTAATAAAACTATCAAAAATATTCACTAGAGGTACAAAAAATAATAACAAATTTCATCTGGGAAAAATAATAGGTCAAGAATATGAAGGGAATTAATTAAAGAAGGATGGCCTTGCTGTACCTGATCTAAAACTATATTTTAAAACAACAATCATTGAAACTTTTGTACTGGCTAAGAAACAGAGTGGAAGATCAGTGGAATAGGTTAGGTATTACAAATCACAGTAGAAAATGACCATAGTAAACTATTGTTTGATAAATACAAAGAAGGCAGTTTCTGGGATGAGAACTCTCTGTGACCAAAATTGCTGAGAGAACTGGAAAATAGTATGGCAAAAATTAGGCATGGAACAACATCTCACACTCTATACTAAGATCAGGTGAAAATAGGTCACATTTTAATGATATCTAGAGTTTTACTAAAAGTAATTTTTAAATTATTAATAGTTGGTTTCTAACTCATCTCTTTTGATTTGATTTTGTATGAACTGAAAGTCTGTGAGACAAAGTTTTGCCTCTTGGCTTAGATATCCTGAGTAATCAACCCTATGTGATTAATACTATTAAGAAAAAGTAAACAAATATTTTTGTATAACTTTCTTGGAATAATACTTTTTATCTTTTTTTAACTTTTGTTATTCTAAGCTTCTAAATAATCCAGTGCTTAGCTGACATTTATATAGTCTTTTGAAATTTGAAAAATTCTTAATACCTACTATCCTCATTGAATCTTATAACTATTCTAGCAGTTTTGAGAAAACAAAAGTTAAAATATTAATAAGGGATATAATCTGATTGCACCAATACTTTTTCATTGTCTTTAGAGAGAGAATACTAGTAATACTGGAGAATTTTCTTCTCATGTTGGTCCACATGAAGAGAAAGTTATTGTAGCTGTCTTTTTTGTATTTAGTTTATTTATATTTTTTTCAAGTATCAACCTAAATTGTGTTTAAGATATACATTAAAATTTCTAAAACAGAAAACACAAGTGCTCAAATGCAATATTTTAATATATCTGCTAAAAAGGCAAAAAGATGCACACTCTACTTTGAAAGATTGTTATTAGCTTTCCAACTGCACTGCCCTTCATAGGGCCAAGCTCTGTCTGCTGGCCTTGTCCCAGTTGTTTCAAGGTCCTCTCCCACTTTGCTCATGGTGTGGACTAAGGCTGACTGCATGCCAGGGTCCTA
The DNA here is from genome assembly GCA_028646575.1 of Pseudocheirus occidentalis. Classification (NCBI taxonomy): domain Eukaryota; kingdom Metazoa; phylum Chordata; class Mammalia; order Diprotodontia; family Pseudocheiridae; genus Pseudocheirus; species Pseudocheirus occidentalis. Next base: position 74,684 of record JAQQSW010000033.1, on the reverse strand, counting down.
CCGCAAAGCGGTGGCTGCTTGAGCACCTGAGAAGGCTCTGGGTCACTCCGGCTTTGTCAATTCCTGTCCTTCACCTCCGTCCTGGAAAGTTGAAAGCAAGTATGCAGGTGGAAACCCAGTGTGTATACGGCCAACACCCACATGGTGAAAAGGAATTGGAGAATTCTTTGGGATGTCATCTAAAAACTCAGTAAAAGAGAATCAAATTTCTGATGAAGCAGAGGCAGGAAGTAGTGGCCTAGGAAAATCTAAAAGAAAATCTCATCCTTTGCATCCTGATCCCACAGAAGATGATGGATGTACAGATGAAGAATAGAATATTCTTATGTATTTTTGCTTTCATCAGAATTCTAGCATGTACATTGGTATAATTATGTCTATTTATAATGGTTAAGGTTTAATTTTGTTGTACATAAATTTAAATTAATAATGATAAAAAAATTGTACTCAAATTCAGCTAGTAGTAAGTAGTTCTGCATGGGAGATTGTAAAATTATTAAATGCATAGATAAATAATTAGCATAGCCATCAATATTAAGCAGTATTTTATTCCTGTTCTTAATAATATAAGCTCCTTGTTTGTCAGAAAACTATTACATGGTATTAGTTAACTAACTTGTGATATTAGAGATTGGCTTGAACCTTTGTGCCACTGCCATTTTATTGGCATCTTTTTAGAAATAGTGCCATATTTTTTGTTCTTCATTTGCTTGAAAAGCAGTTCAACTTTGCACATTTAAAAATTATTTTCCCAGTATTAACAAAACTGAAGGCATATGCTTTTAATAACTTAACTTTCTTCAGAAAGAGAGGTCAAATGCAATTTTGAATGCATTTAGATAGGAATCCTCCAGTTAGGATTGTTTTTCTATTTGTTTCAAATTTGTAATGGGTCAAAGTTCATAATGCATTTTTATGTATAAAGATTCCTTTTAAGATAAAACATTCATTTTATAGCAGCTCTTTTTTGTAGTGGCAAAGAATTGGAAATTGAGGGGATGCCTATCAATTGGGGAATGGCTGAACAAGTTGTAGTATATGATTGTGATGGAATACTATTATGTTGCAAGAAGCTTTCAGAAAAATCTGGACAGACTTACATGAACTGATGCAAAGTGAAATGAACA
>JAQQSW010000033.1:37024-65683 GCA_028646575.1 Pseudocheirus occidentalis | reverse complement strand
AGCTTCTAGGCATTCTTCAAGTGTCTTGGAAGCATTTGGTGCTGGAGTTCTGACTGGATTGTCTTCCTCCTGTTCCATGCTTTGATCCTTTTTGTCCACAAAAAAGAGTTTTATTGCTGTTCTTATTTTGCTTCCTTTTACTCATGTTGGCCAGTCAATTAATTGGTTGGGTTTTTTTAGGTCTGTGAAACTCTGCTTCCTGGGGTGAAAGGTCTGCTCCAAATTGCTGGGGTTTTCCCAGCTGCTGGAGCTATTAGGGGGGTGTTGCAAGTCCCCCAGCTTTGGCTTGCTGAAAGCGCACCTCAGGACCGCCACCCAAGATCACGATCCGGATCTAGGCTGCTCAACACAAGAGCACTTGGCCCTGATCAATTCATTCAGCCCCCCTGCATATTCCACAGGCCAGGGGCTCTGAAGCAGCCCGGTTGGGGCCGCTGGTTCCAGTAGTTCCCTTCCCCCACTGCTTTCTTGCCCCAGGGGCAGATTTGCTGAACTGCTTTTCCTCCCCCAAATTAAGTTTCAAAGTTTCACTTTCACTAACCATTTCTGATCCTGGTTTGCTGGATTTTAAGACCCCCTCAGGGGCTTTAGATTTTCTCTGAAGTAGACTCATGCTGGGGCTTGGGAGGCTCGGCTCCTCTTGGCCGCCCTGGCACCTGGCCTGGCTGTGGCTGTGGTTTGGGGATTGGCTGGTCTTTGCTTCCCATCTGCAGGCCTGCTGGATGAGCCCCTCCCCCAAGATGCCCCTCTCCAGTCCCTGTTTTTCATGCCTTGGTAGATGTGGAGGTTCTGGAGGCTGTAGATCTTCTCTCCTGCAGGCTGGTTGCTGCATAGCTCAGCATATCTCAGCTCAGCTTCTTCCTAGCGCCCTGGGATTGACCACGGTCTCGCCTTCAGGCTGGCCTGGTCTCCACTCCTGGCCCGCCACATTGAGCCCCTGCTGCCGAGCTGCCTTCAGGGAGAGATGTGTTTTCTGTATTTTTGTGAGTCTGAGAGTCCTAGATTTTGTCTGGGCTCATAATTTTATAGGTGTTTAGGGTGGTGGTGTGGGAGCTGCGGGACGTTGCTGCTTCTATCCAGCCATCTTGGCTCCACCCCCTTTTCATTTCTTATAGATATGTAATTGTAGATGTCTCTGTTTTATTTGTTTGTTTGTTTAGTAATTTATAACAAAGTTGCTAGAAGGTCTAGAGAGCCCCGGAACAGCTGTTGAAAGTTACAGCTGCATTTTATCCTTCCTTCCTTGCTTGTTTCCACCTTTCCCATCTTTGCTTCTTTCTTTCTCCTCCTTTCTTTCTTCTTTTCTCCTCCTATGTCTCTTCTCCCTCCCTTCCCTCCTTTGCATCGTCCTCCACATTCTTCTTCTTATTATTCTCCTATTCCTCCTTCTTCTTCTCCTCCTTCTTCTTCTTCCTCTTTGTTTTTTTCTTGGATGTGACTAAATGACAAATAAATTGTTCATAGCAGCTGTTTACTCTGGCTGTTCAAATATATACTCATGGACGAAAATCATATAGAAAAGGGAGATTGCAAAGAATATGTGTGAATGGATTGTTTTAAATGAATGATAAAGAGTACAAAAATTAAAATACTTCTATATCATATTTAGGTAGATATGAAGGTTTATATAGAGAATCAGAGAGATATGGAACCAAGATAATTTTAAAATAATCATTTATATTTTATATGGGTCTATTTTATTTTTTAAATTCATATGTAAATTTCTAATATTTTGGCAAATTTACTTTTCTATTCAATTATTTGAACTATTTTAATTTTTATTATTTAATTTTAATTAATTTTAATTTAATATTTCATTGTTGATGACTAATCATTTTGACACTTTCATTTTATCCTTAAAGATACACTATAATGTGTTTTCTTAAAACTTCTTTCCTGACTCTCCTCAAACAAGGAAGGACAAAAAGGTACTAAAACTAGAAATTTTTGAAATAATTAAGAAAAATACATATCCATTTTCACCATAAGTGATATAAATTGTCTTTCTAACCTCTTTTTATTAACTTCAATGAATAATTTTAATGTGATTTGATAGAGTATTGCTTTGAAGTAGGCTTTTCCCTATCCCCCTGGAAACCATAGATTTGGAGGATGAACATACTGTGTAATGTCTACTGTATGCAAGAGTATCTCAAGAGAAATAACGAACTAAACTTAAGTGAATGAAATATCCTTTATTCAATGATTTCTGTTCTTATCCTAATTATATTCTCTGTGACTGATTAGAAATAAAATCCAGATAATCATGTGAGAAATATTAAGAGATAAATATATGTCTACTCTTAAATTCTTAAAACCTATCTATAAACAAAGAATAGTAATAATGAAATATTCTTGGAGCAAGTATCTTGAAGAAGCTGTTGAAGTTGTCTCTTATAGATGTATTTCTTAGCTGTGGTTTGGGAATCATGCATGTTTACCCTGTCTCAATACCAAAGAAGATTTATTTAAAGTGTCCAGGAAAAAAATAGTAATTGGAGATAATTTTATTCTCACTTTCAAAGTATTTGTTCCAATTCTCAAAGGAAGAAGAACAAAAAGACATAGCACATCATTCATTAGACCCTTATTTAGACAGGGATAGAAAAATTTTTAATTTTTTTCGACAAAAAATGTCACAGTGAATAGTAATTTAAAAGCCTGTAATTAGACTTAATATATAATAAGTCCCACTTTGTGGCGAGTTCAAATATGGCTGGTAGGATGAACAGAATACTGAACATGGAGTCAGAAGAAATTTATTTATATAACATTTATTAATCAATTATTAATTATCAGCTACTACTCCTGGCTCAGAGATTTCATAACTGTGCTACTGTGGCCAAGTCACTTCCATTCTCTCTTTACTAATTTGTGAAATGGAGATAATTATTTGTACTACCTATCTAAGAAGTTTATTGTGGGTAAATGCCCTTTCTATAGGTAATAATATACTGTGGGATTTTGCATCTGGAACATCTGGATTTAAATAATGTCCTGGGTAAGCAGAAGAACTCACTTGACCTGATGGTACATAGTCTGTAAAATAAGAATAGCAACACCTGTAGTATTTTATTCATTGTTACATTCATTAAGTAGCAAGGTGAAGTGAAATAGACCAAATAAAGCTTGAAAAGCTTTTAAAACTGAATAGATCACATTTAATATTAAGGTTCTAGAAAGCTGCCTGATGCAAAGTTATTGAATATCAAACTTTCTCAATACTATTTAGTACATTATATTCAATGTCATTCTGTTGGTAGACTTGCTAGATCCAAATTCTCTTTCTAACTTTTTTTTACTATCTATGATCATACATAAGTCACATAAATCCACTCTGTCTGTTTACTGATTAGTAGATTGACAATTATTATAATTTTATCACTTCTCACATTGTTGTGAGAATCAAGTGAGATAGTTCATGTAAAATATTTTTAATCTTAAAGAACTGCACAAATATCAGTTGCCATAATGAAAATTCTTATTTAAAAGCAAAGCACATGTCCCATTAACTTTTCTCCATTAATTCAATTAAACAAATGCTTATTAAGTACTACTATGTTCATAATGTTTTAGGTTTTGTTTGTTTTGCTTGGGAGGTTTTTATCCAAATTGCTTTGGTATTTCCTAGAAAATGACTGAATTCTTAATGAAATAAAGGATAAAAATCCAAAGGATTCTCATTAAAGAGGCATTTTCATTCTCTTGGCACTTATTATTATTATTATTTCTATTATTATTACCACCAAATCATTCTATTTCCTTAGTCTGTATCATTGGCTTCCTCCCAAAAGTTACTCATTTGGTCTCCAAAGGCTTGATGGAACATAAATCATTTGTAAAAAAGGAGGAAAATTAGCAAAGGAATGTCACACCTCTGAGATCCCACTAAATTCTCATGTGGAGTTTACATCTTAATTCCTGTGTCTGTGCAATTTCAATAGTAAACCATTATTGCAGGAACTCTGTTGTCTCCAACAGCATATGTTTTGCCAAGTACACTGTCATCACTCCACAACTAACTACATTATAAAAATTTCTGCCCAAACAAATTTGGAAACCAAAATTTGTGGTCAATTGTCTTTCAAGTTTTTAGTGTGGACTATTATTTTAGTAATGAAGTTGTTTACAACTTGAAAGCCAAGGATTTCTTGCATTTTGATTTGGTTAGCCTTTTGTATAATTTATCTTGCTTTGCATGAATGCCAGAAATGGCTGTCCCCTCCTGGCTGTCTGACAATTTCATATTCTTGGCTCCAGATTCCTAGATGAGAATATCAAACACTGTCCCACCCAATATGTCTCTAAAGAAAGTTGTGATTTTCAAGTTTTCATGAAAGAGATATAGTACTAGAGAAAGGAGATAATTTTAAAGGGTAACATATTGAATTGCAAAACAAATAATATACTAAAGAAAATAAAAGTAAGAAAGCAGCGGTCATCTTTTCCACAACTGTCTTGTTTAAAAATAATATAATGAAAGGAGAAAGTTTTCCTGTTCAAGTCATCAAAATGTATTAGTGGCATGAATTATTTCATTTTTCTGTCCTTTGTCACTGGTTTTGTCCATTGGTGAACTAAATTATTGAATTTTATGTTCATGAAAAAGATAGTTCATTTTACTTTATTTCAGAGTATCAGAACCCTCTGAATGATTTGCCTTGTTGTATACTATCTGGGAAAATGACAGTATTATATAATTAGAGCAATTCTCTCTTCTATAACCAGAACCAAATTAATAACATTAATGACAATATTAATATTAATTAGTATGGATAAAGTAATAACTCTATGGAAAATATATCAATGAGAGATTTAACTCTTCAAGCAATGGCTGAAGGATTGGACAGTGTAGGGACAATTTAAGTGTCAGGATACTGATCTGTGTTGGAGAAGAAATGAAGATGTCAATATACCCACTAATTTGATATAACAAATCTCCTTCTACAAGTGGCTTATTATGCATTCAAGTTAGGTAATACATGCAAAATATTTTTCAAACTTTAAAGTACTACAAAAATGGAAGTTATTTTCATTACTTTTATTGTGATAATTTCAATCATTTCTCCTTTTTCTTTCTTCACAGAGATTAATGAGTGAGAAGAATTCCTGTAAGCCATCAAGTAGGTTAGGAACTTTCCACCTGGTAGCCATGTGTCTTTGAATTTGTGATGCCTCCGTTCCTTTTTTATAATTTGGGTTTAATCATTTCCTGAATAAAAGTTTCTAAATGTTAGATGATAAAATTGCCTATGTCATGAATCTATGCAATCTGGATGATCAGAATTGCCACAACCCTTCACCAGTGTATCACCATGCATCAGCAGATTCCCAAAAGAATTCTACTGTGAACAGCTTTTAAGATTCAGATTACACAGTAATAGTGAACACTGTTTATTCCATTACAAGTCAAGGTTAAGTACAATATTCACAATAAAATATTCACAGTATTACATCTTGTCACAGAAAGTTGCAATATAATGCTCATAACAGCTTAACATTAGAATGGCTACACAGTTTTCACTACAGTGGCCACAATATTTAGAATAAGGAACAAAAGAATAATCATATAGTTTCCCTAGGGGGGAAACCCTTCTCACTTAATCATTCATTCAATCAATTCACAATATATCAATCTTCCACTCATGGGACAACCATTAACTTAAACAGTCATGATATAATAATCAAACTTCCATGCATGGGACAACCATTAACTTAATCAGTTACTAAGCTAGATTTCCAGTTACTAAATATCATTAATTACTAGTGCAGTCATTATAAAACCACACAAACCTTCCACTCCTGGGTGTCCAGCAAACCTCAATTTTATCCAAGGGGAGGCCTTTTCTTCATCTTGACTCTGGGTGTTCTCTCTGATTCCCTGGATCCCCTTCCATGATCCCAGCTCCCTCCTGCACCCACCAAACAGTCACATGGATACAGAAGCAGAGAGCTGCCACATTCTCATCCAGTCCTGAGGGCAATCCCCAACACACACTGAAGTTCACAGGGTCCAGCACATCTCAAACCCTTCACCATTTCTTTTGCCTGGAACTCAAGGATAAGTCAGGCAATAAACTAAGTCTTATCCTGGTCATGCTTCTTTATTCTTCCAGCAGTTCAGGTTGCCCTAGGACCCAGAAGGAGTATTGGACTTCTGGATGGCCTTCACCAGATTCTGGTCTCAGGAAAACTCTATCTCTTTTCTCAGTGAGCTTCCAGATGCTGGGAGAGAAAAATCTCTCTCTCTCTCTCTCTCTCTCTCTCTCTCTCTCTCTCTCTCTCTCTCTCTCTCTCTCTCTCTCTCTCTCTCTTTTTCTTTCTCTCTCCCTCTCTCTTTCTCTCTCTATCTCTGAAACTCCAACTTACTTCTTTAGCTCCCAGAAGTTTCTGTCTCTAGAATTCTTTATATACAATACTGGCCTCCTGTCTCAGTCAATACCCTTCTTCCACATCAACTCCTGAGTTCACGACTTCTCAACAGGGGACATGGCGCCCACCTTCATACTTATCCCTAAGTTACTAAGTGCTACTTAGCATTAACTTACTAAGTGCTAATTATCTGATAAATTTATTGCCATTACAACCAATCAGAGTTTGCAGTTCCAGTTCCATTACTGTTTGCAGTAGCCAGTAAGGAGCACAGTCTGAATAGTGATTTGCTTGACCAAATCAAATATTGGATTGTCCATAACTTAGCAAAACACTCCTACAATTTTAACAGTGCTTGATACTTAGTAAATGATTATTCATTCCTTAACCCAGCAGCTGAGATATTATGACCTGCAAGGAACTCTAACAGGTGACACACAAGAGTGGCAATAATTGACCACCTAATCCATAAACTGACTTCTTGGGAATACTGTGAAGGGGAAAAAAGACTTCAAGGTTAAAGAGACACTCATAAGTGAATGGTGAGCTGGCCTCAGAGGCAGTAAGAGCTGAATTAAAGTCCTGTCTCTTAAATATACTAGTTGTGTGATGCTGGAAAGTATTTAAGTGCTCAGTGGTAAGCAATAACCTAAGTTTATAATTTTCAGAGTAGATGCCTACCAGCTTCAATAGAACATCCTCAAGTAGGTGCTATTTCTATCAGTGAAATCAAAGGTTTTATTTGCTTCTCTTTCATCATCATCATCAACAACATCATGAGGGAAAAATCATGGAAAACATAATAGAGAATAGTTTTTGGACTCAGGATTACTTGGATTCAAATCTATCATGCTTCTCTCACTATCAAACTTCATATAATAAGTTCAGAGCAAAAGAGCTTCATCATCATGACCATCACAATTCACATAGGCTTCCCTTCCTGCTTTGTTGTCAAATATAGTGCCTAAGTTCCTATTCTTATGGCCTACAAACTCTTTGAGAGCAGGTCAGGTTTGTTAGGAATTTTCTTCTCATGTATAATATATCCCTTCTCACCCCAAAACAAGTATACATTCACAAATAAATATCCCAAATATATTATGCATATATGTACATGTATGTAAACATATATGTGTATATGTCTGCACAATGTATTAATATAAGTGTGTATATAGCCACATCTATAATTATCCAAGCTTATGTGGGTGGTAGGCACCTTTCTCCCATCGCAATAAAAGGCAAGCCATAGACTTTCTTGGATAAGATTGATAGAACTGCAAGATGCTACTGGATACTTTTGGGTAGCCAGGAACCTGGAAGGGCTATGTAATTGATGAAAATAAATCAGTCCAAGTAAGGGAATGGCAGAGAATGAGTAGATTAAATTTCTTCCTACCAAACAAAAGATAATTTAAGAGAATAATCTGCTTTGACAAGACACCATCAGTACAATATTTGAAATACTAAGGGAGTGGGGGTAGGGATGATCTCCACTGCTGGGAAAAATTTGAGTCAAGAGCCCAGGAAATCCAATTTCAAAGTCAGAGATAGTAATTTTACCAGAAAAAGTAAAATCCTGAGTCATAGATAGACAGGGCCCTGTTCTGTATCCATAGACAAGGTCAAAATCATAAGCATTCCAGACCCAGTTTGCTGAGCACAGAGTGCAGAAAGTGGTTATCTCAAATTTCTTCAGTGATTTTTGAGCTCTGACATATTTTTGAAGTGGTAGAAGAAACCATATGTATGGTTGAGGTTTAAAGAGATATTGACTTGAGGAGTTGATTCACTACCTCTAAAAGGGTTATCTCTGCAAATATAGCAAATTATACTAGAGAAAAAGAGACACAGACAGAGAGACAGAGACAGAGAGACACAGACAGACAGATACTGAGACAGAGAGAGGGAGAGAGACAGACACAGAGAGACAGAGAGAGACAGAGAAATTTCAGATTGAGAGACTGAAAGATTTTGGATTACATAGTTAAGTGATCACAGGAAACCTCATAAAGGACAGTAGAGGTAGAAATTTGGGTACCAGAAAGTAAGCACTTGAGAAATGGATTGAAAGTGAAGAAATGGAGACAACAAATTATAGAAATTTGTACATGACTTTGACTGGAAGCAAAAAGAGATTTAGTATAAGACAATTACTTTTAGCATTTATCCAGATCAAGTCAAAGCTTCTTAAAAATGGAGACATAGCCATGGTCAGCAGAGAAAGAGCAAGTCAAGAGGGATAGACTGAATCTGAAAGAGAGGAATGATTAAAGGGTAAATTTCACAGAGGAGAGGGAAGATATTGAGACAAAGGGGACAAGTGCGAGGAGTTGGCGTCCCTCACCAATAATACTCAGACAATTAATGTGTCCTATAAATTCTACCCTGCTATGTCTATCACATCTATACCATTTCCCCATTTTCACTGATATCACCTTACTATAGGGCTTCATTACCTGAGCTACTACAGAAGCCTACATATAGTTTTCTCCTCCACTCTATTTCCCAATCTTTCAGCCCACTGCCAAAACTAATTTTCCTCCTAGAGTTACAATCATTTTGCTCCTCTGCTAAAATATTTTCAATAGTGACCAACTACAACTTATGAAATAAATTCTATTCCATTTGCCTTGAATTCATGACCAATTATATGATGACCCCCTACTGTTGTATTGTCTTACATTGGTCTCCTTTATGCACTTAATATTCCCTCCAAATGGATGATTCTCTGTCCCTGATATACAAACCATAATCACCTATAGACACATCTTTCTTGATGCTGTTTTTATGACTAAAGTGTCAAACCTCTCCACACCCCCCACACACCTAACAGTAATTAATTTAGAAGGTACTTAGCTCTTAGTAACTAAGGACTAAGGACTTCTGTGAAAGAAACAGAAGGTGTGAACTCTATCTCTTGTTTCTGATATAACAGGAAGGGGCTGGCTGAGACAGGAAGCCAAGGTGTGTGTGTGTGTGTGTGTGTGTGTGTGTGTGTGTGTGTTTAAGAAGACCCCAGAAAAGGAGCAAACAGAATCCATAATTTTCTTCCTGGTGACTCCTGGTGGAGGGAGCAGAATTTTCACAGCATCTGAAAGCTGGGCTGCTGGATTGAGAATTGAGTTGGAGTTGTCTAAAGGCCCAGAATCTGGTGAAGGCTGAAGTTCCTGCCAAAGAGGCCACCTGGCAGGGGATCCAGGAAATCTGAGAAACCACCCCAGTCAAGATGAAGAAAAGGCCTCTCCTTGGATATTGAACCTTGTAATGAAATTGAAGTTTACTACACTCCAATGGGTGGAGGGTTTGTGTAATTTTCTAATGAATGTATTTAGTGATTAATGATACTTAGTGATTGTGAATCTGTATAAGTGACTGACTGCCCCATGAGTGGAAGAATGACGTTTATTGTGGAATGATTGAATGATTAAGTAAGGAGGGTTTCCCTCTTAGGGAAACCCGATGATTATTATTTTGTTCTTTGTTCTAAATACTGTGGCCCCTTTGGTGAAAACTATGTGGCCATTCTAATGCCAAGCTCTTGTGAACACTATATTGTGATTTTCTGTGATAAGATGCAATGTTGTGGATATTGTTCTGTACCTTAATTTTCTGAGAAAATTTGCCTGGATTTGTTATGGGATAAATGGATTGTTCACTATACTCTGTTGGACAAAGTTCCTTAAGGCTTAGGGATAGTATTTTATGTAAACTATATATCTCTTCTAATACCTAAAACACTTCTTTGTACGTAGCAGTCACTTACTAAAGATTAGTTGTTGTCAAATATGATGGCCAAGAAGTTTTCTTACTGTCCTTTGTGTTATTTTCAAAATTTAGTATTAGAGATTATGATGTTCCATGATCCAAAACATCCCAAAGAATATATCATTATTTACATATGATTTTATGACCATGAAGGGTTCTTAATTGTGAACTAGTTTCTCCAATGATATTCAGCCCAAACCCTCCTTTCAAACAATGCTCTACTTTATTATTCATCACATAATATCTATATGATACTTGATTAAATCAATTAGTTGTCCATTCATTTATTGCTTTAATCTGATCAATGTGGGTTTTTCATCCAATTTGTTTTTTCTAGCATGCATGATTCAGTCATTCTCTTTTGCATGTCTCTGATTGCTATATTTTAAGTCAGTTCAAAGAAATGATTGCAGAATGAAAAGGAGGCAATGAAAGAAGATTACTTTTATCCAATAGAATTTTGGCAAAGAACTACAGAACTTTATAAGACAGACTTAGAAAACATTCTGGGGAATAAATAAGTTATTTTAATAGAAGGAATTACCTAGAATATTAGAAGAACTTAATTTCTTCAGGCTCTCTCCAATAATTATGCATATGTGTTTGTGTATATGTATGCATGTATACACACATGCACACATATATGCACACTGACACATATATAGGCGCACATAAACATATATGTGCATGTATGCACATGCACAATAGTTGCACACATGTATGTGTGTGTGTATATATATATATGTATGTATTTATATATACATACACGTGTGTGCAGTATTATGGAATTTAATACTAAGTTTAATAACTACAATCTAAAACAAAAGAAAACATTTTAATGCCTAATATTTGCTTATAAACTACATGTAACTCTGTTGCTTCTACCAATTGATGAAGGTAAAATGAAGTTCAATCACTGTGGCAATTATGCCAGGATGTCTTATGGCTTTTCTGTTTATGTTTGGAGCATATTCTAATATTCAAGAAAATAGATGTGAAAATTAAAGAGTAGAACATTACCCAATATGCTCTGACTGGCATGTAATTAATCATTTGACAGTGCTTCCCCATCTCTATATCAATACGAATAAATTGCTCTTCATCTTGTTATATTTTTCACTAATACTAGCCAAAATTTTTCTATAGTAATTAAAAAAAACAAATTTAATGGAAAAATCCTATTGTAGTTAATTTCCTTAACAAGGAGAGAAAAAATATAGTTTCCCATCTTTCCATCATCTCCCAACACTGGTAATCATATAATTGTCATGAGAGAAAGAGTATTCATATCCCTTTTGAAGCTGAAGGAACTAAGTGATAACTACATGGAAACAATAGAACAAGGTGTAATGACAACAAATTTGACATGCGTGATTTTCATAGAGTAATCTTGATCCTGATAAAAATAACCTGGGGAATAATAATGGTGTGCTTAAGAATACACAATTAATATTCTTTACCACCTTGAAATTTCCTACAGAAAAAAAGATGCAATTGTATATCCTGAGCCCAAATTCTCATTTAATAGCCACTTCATATCTAAACTTGAAATATCTAGTTGCACTTTAAGGTGTGTGAGTCTTTATAATACCAGCTATTTTATTATAAGCCTCCTCCCAAATGAATTCAAAATACATACAAGCAAAATCTATATGTAATGATTAATATTTCATTCTCTTCTATTTGTAAGAAACTTGAGAAATCATCCATGCCCACCTCTAAAGTATGGATGCCCTAAATAACATACATGAGAGTCCATTCAGTCACTGCTTTGACCATTTATAATAATGCAGAATTTGCTACCACATAAAACAATCTATTTCATTAAAAATTCATGGCTATTTTTTTTTGGAGGGGGAAAATCAAGGCAGTAGGGGTTAAGTGATTTTCCCAATGTCACATAGCTAGTTAAGTGTCAAGTATTTGATGACAGATTCAAACTCAGTTCCTTCTGACTCCAGAACTGGTGCTCTATTCACTGTCACCTGAGCTGTCCCTGAGAACTATGACTTTTAGACTGTATTTACTTATATTTAGCCAAAATCTTCCTCCAACTCTCATTCATTGCTGCTAGTTTTGACATCTAGAGAAAAATAAATCTAAACATTTTTCCATACAAGCAGCCTTTGAAATACTTGAAAATAACTCATTTCTCATCATGTCCTCTATTCCATGGGCTAAAATCTTCAGTTACCAATATTATTACTCATTTAACATGCTTTTAAGATCTCTCCTTATCCCTGCTGCTCTTCAATATGTCAGTTTCTTTAAGATTTATCACTCAAACTATGAATACAATACAAAAGAAAAAGTCTAACTAGTGCAGAGTGGAACTACTCTCTTATTCTGTATGCAGTATTCTATTAATTGAGACAAATATTTTTGGTACATAGTATCATATTTGATATCATATTGAGAATGAATAAAAGTATCCAATTTTTAACTAAAATCTACTATTGTTTTCTTGCAACCTCTTTTTGTAGTTCATTTTTAAAAAAAACTGTGGATTTTTGTTTTTTCCTACTAAATTGCTCCTCAATAATTTTTCCTATCTTTCTACTTCGTTGAGAATTTTTTTTGTTACTGATTCAGTAAACTGGTGTTTGAAATGTCCCTCTCAACTTCATGACATTTGGAACCCAGGAAAGAACAATTAGTATGAGGCATGCAATTAATAAAAAAAAATATGTTGTATTGATCAGAACCAAAGGTAATTATCCATAGTACACCACTAGAGACCTCCAACAAAGTTGATACTCATCTATTACTCAACAATCAGAACAGTTGCTCAGTAAACCATCAAACTATATAGTCATGTTGGCAGCTAGCCTATATTCTTCTATTTGACCACAAACAAGATGAAAGACAGAGAATTTAACTGATTAAAAAAAATGAAAATAAAACTGTAAGACAAAGGAAGTTGCCTGAAGAATATTATAAACAGACCCTAATTCTCTGTATTTGTTATCACATGGTGCTTAGACTATATTAAGTATTTTCACAATAGACCTTTGTTTTTCAAGAATTTGAGGGGGAAAATATGCATTGCAAAACACATTTAAGTAGGGGGAAAATCAGTATAATTCTCTCTCCAACACAAGAGCAAAAACAATCTACATATTAGACATCTGCATGGGTGAGGGAAAAGAAGTAAAATAATTAAGAACAGTGATTTGATCTATGTAGGGAATTTGTCTTATAAGCATATTGTTAATTGTTATTCAACTTATTGTTGTAGAGAATGGCCAAGGGTGACTAAGAGGATAAATGATTTGTTCAGGGACATAGGTGGCAAACATGGAACTTTAACTTAGATTTTTCTGATTTAACTGTCACCTCTTACTTTGTTGCACCACATAACTTTTATAAATTATTGAATATTTTATATACCTTACCATATTTATTGTTCTTCCTCCTTCATTTTCAAAGAGGACCAGTAACATCACAGTTCATTTCTTGCACATGAATTGGATTTAAGTGAGGCAGAGCTATGCAAAGCCATCAGCCCCGCTGTCTGTTCCTCAATTATTAAAGTTCAGGGGCAGGACAAAAGACAAGAAGACTAGCAATGTCCCAGAATTCAGTAGATTACCTTGGTAACTTCAATTCCCGACCAAACTTTAAGTGCTCCAGAGCTCCTGCTTCAGTCACCCTCATGGTCATTGCAACAAATTGTTCTTCTCTGCTCATTCCATTGGGAAATGTCTTCACAAGCTTCAAGTTGACATCCCCCTTACTTACTGATAAGTTTGAGACCTGTACTTTGTCCTCAATCTAGTAAAAGGATTGAAGTTTTACGGAGGTATACTTACTGTTTGTGCTATAGATATTCAGACTCATGGGTGAGAGGTCTGTGAAGGTGAAAACCAAAATCAGATGAGCAGCCAAATACTATTCCTCCCTGTATGTAGCCATATATCCCATTATATTAAATCTCACAACAGCCGATGAGATCGGCACTAAATATATGATCACAGGTGAGGAAGCTGAGGCTAATTGAGATGAAAATCCTTTTCTAGTGACATCATGTCAGCAGTAGAATCTGAATCTACATCAATAGTTCTTCCAAGGGTAAAATTACATCCTACCTATTATAATTCTTATCTCTCTAGAAAGCAATTTAAATCCTTGCAACCTAAGAACTGAACACTATATTAAGTCCAAAAAGTTAAATAAATATTTTATACTGAAACAGGGAAGATAATTAATTATTTTCATGATTGTATTACCTCCTTGAGAATAATCAATTGCCTATTTGGTCTTAGTGAAAGAATGAACCCATTAGCCTGTGACCTTGGTCAAGTCACTTAACCTCAATTGCCCTACCTTCCCACCTCCAAAAAGCAAAATAAAATAAAATAAAATAAAATAACTATTTTTAAAAAGGGGCTGCTAGGTGGTGCAGTGAATAGAGCATAGAGCACCAGCCCAGGAGTCAGGAGGACCTGAATTCAAATCCTGCCTTAGACATTTGACACAAGCACTAGCCGTGTGACCTTGGGCAAGTCACTAAACCCCAACTGCCCTCCAAAAAGCAAAAGCAAAACAAACAAGAAAAAAGAATGAACCAGTAATTTCACAACTGTATGTAAATGGCAATAAAATGAAAGAGAAGTTATTATTATTATTACCAAAATTATTATTTTTGCTATTGTATTTTTGTTAGTTCTGTTAGGAATGCTATTGTGATATAAAGGAAAATATTGGAAAGAATCTCTGATTTAAAGAAGAAAAAAAAAGACAAAATTGATGTTGCTCCAAAAGTGAATTTACTCAAACAAATAAAGAAATTTTTAAAAGGAATTGTTTTTAAAATGCAAGTGAATTTGGCAAAACTGGAATTTTCTCTGACTTGTCCAGATAATTGTTTCAAGTTTTCAGTTTCCTTTGCATGTAAACACACAAATTATTTCTAAATAATATGGAATTGAGACTTGACAATGTTTTGGCAAATATAATCAAAATAGAAAATCTTTTTTTCCAGAGTTGAAAACCTAAATTAGACTTTTGAATTGTATGGTTCCTGGAATTCTTTTTACTTCAACTACTAACTGCATCTTTTCAGAAACTCTATAGCTATGTTCATGTTTACATGCTACAGTTTTCATAAAATTGCTGTTTTATGCAATTATGCTGGAAAAAATCCAAACTAATCACTGAAATGTGAATTTGAAACAACCAAGAAAATGAGTATAAATATATGTACCTAGCAATTAGTCTGTGAACAAGAGAGCAAACACTTAAAGATAGATTCACAATCACAAAGTGTCCATCAAAGTCTTCATTGCAAAATTATAAAAAAAGATGAATTTAAAAAGAGAAGATATCTCTACCACCATCTTTTTGCAAAGGGATTCTGTCCCTCATAATGGGAAACGTTGCACAGAATGTAAAATTTTATATGCTGATTAATTTTGATGAACATATATTCATTTCATTCTTTTTAAAAAAATCTTTGCTGCAAGGAATGGTATTCTGAGTGGTGGGAGAGATACTGAGTCAAATGCAGGTAAAGTAAAAACAAGGTATCAGTACAATATTTTTAAAGAAAAAATGCATTGATCAGACTTCAAAAGAGATTAATGCAGTGCAGCAACTCTGTTCTTATGCTAGTAGGTATTAGTAAAGCATCCCCTAATCACAATGAAAAATGAGCTGCCCTACCACAAGTACCCCACTAGATTTATGCCTACATGTAAAGAAGAAATTTTTCAACACACTAATTGCTTAGTGACAGGCTTGCCATTGATCTTGCCAAAATCCTTTGCAGAATATTTACAATTGTGATAAGGACTCTTTTGATGCTCTGGTCATGCCTGTTGCAGATTTGACCATTCTGAATAACAAACAGGCCACTTAAATAAGTCCATATGGATACATAGGTATCCACAATGTCTATATTCTAGAACTAGATGTCTTCACTCAGATTCTAAATTGTTCTCTGAAAACTTAAAACTTTATATTTCCATTCACTGATCTGCTCATTCCCTGGGTCTACTATTTCAGGTTGATTCAACCCATCAAGCCATGCTTTACATTACTCCCAAGTTGTATTTTCTCTAGCATTCTCATTTGCAACTATGCACCATCTCTTTAGGACCTAAGATTAAGTGAAATTTGTGAATGAACCTTGGACACTGGTTCAAAATTTATAATTCCAATGACTCTGTGACTTATAAATAAGCGGATTAGATAGCTCATGGGAAACTCATGAAAAGCAGGCTTTCCCCAAAATTCTGCACTACCCTTTCTGCAATACATGAAAAATCACATGCTGTTTTTAAAGCACTAAAACTGTTAATAAGCAAACTATAATCTCCCATAACATTAACCTTTGTCATCTAATTTACTGCAAAAAAATCAAATATTTTCTCATTTTACTTATATAATGCCACCTTCATTCAATGTCTCAATTTTCTTATACCATAATATAGAATAATAGAATTTGCTAATGGAAAGGGACACCAACAGCCATCTAATTCAACTCATAGAAGAAAAATCATCCATAGATTATGTATAATTGAGTAAACTGCCTCACCTTGAATATTTCAAAAGAGGAAGAATACAACATGTATCAAGGCTGCTCATTCCACATTTGGACAACTCTGATTAAGATTTTTTTTTAATTTTAGTTTTTTTTATCAAACCCAAATTTGCCTCTTTTCTGTTTCTTTAAAAAACATCTATTTAATTAATTAACTATATATTTATTTATTTGCTCATTTATTTACTCATTCATTCATTTGCTTATTTATTCATTCACTCATTTATTCTTTCATTCATTCATTTATGTATTCATTCATTTGTTTGTTTGTTCATTCATTCATTTATTTATTTGTTTATTTATTTATTTATTTTTTCTTTGCAACATTTATTTCCACAAGATTTTGAGCTCCAAATTGTCTGCTCATCTTTCCCCTACACCTATCTCAAGATGGCAAGCATACTGATTACCCCTTCCCCCTATCTACACTCTCTCCTATCCCTCCTTATTTTCCGTTATCCCTTCCCTCTTACTCTCCTGTAGGGTTAGATAGATTTATATACCCCATTGCTGTACATCTTATTTCCCAGTTGCATGTAAAAATAATTCTTAACATGTCTTTTTAAAACTTTGAGTTCCAGATTCAAGGACAAGAAATTCAGTATAGGTTATGAATCTCTAGTTATGCAAAACATTTCCATAGTAGTCAGATTGTAAAAGACTAATTATATTTCCCTTCATCTTATCCTATCCCCATTTATTCTATTCATTTCCTTTGACCCTGTCCTTTTTCAAAAGTGTTAGCTTCTGACTACCCCCTCTACCAATCTTCCCTGCCTTCCATCATATCCCTCTCTTATCCCCTTCCCCCCTACTTTTCTGCATGGTAGGATACCTGATTGAGTGTGTATGTTTTTCCCTCCTTAAGACAAATCCAATGAGAGTAAGGGTTACTCATTCCTTTTCACCTTCCTGCTCTTCCCCTCCATTGTAACAGTTTTCTCTTGCCTCTTCTATAAGAGATAATTTACTCTATTCTCCCCTTTTTCCAATATATTCCTCTCTCACCTCTTAATTTTATTTTTAGATATCATCTCTTCATATTCAAATCACCCTATGCCCTCTGTCTATGTATACATATGCACATATATACATACATATTGTAAATATATACATATATATACACACACAGATAAATACATATACACACATATATACATATATATATATATATACACACATACATACATATACAGCCTTTCAACAATCCTAATACTTAAAAAAGTCTCATGAATTACAAATATTGTCTTTCTGCATAGGATTGAAAACAGTTCAACTTTAATAAATTCCTCATGATTTCACTTTCCTGTTTACCTTTTCATGCTTCTCTTGATTACTGTTTTAGCAACCCAAATTTTTTGTTCATCTCTAGCCTTTTCATAAAGAACGCTTGAAAGTATTCCATTTCAACAAATAGCCATATTTTTCCCTGACATATTATACTCACTTTCAATGGGTAGGTGATTCTTGGTTTTAATCCTGGCTCCTTTGACCTCCATGATATCATATTCCAAACCCGTTGCTTCCTTTATGTTGAAGCTGCTAGATCTTGTATTATATCAATAGTATTTCCATAATACTCAAACTGATTCTTCTTGGTTGCTTGTAATATTTTCTCCTTGACCCTGGGAAATCTGGAATGTGGCTATAATATTCTTAGGAGTTTTATTTTGGAGATTTTTTCAAGAGTCGATCAGTGAAATCTTCCCATTTATGTTTTACTCTCTGGTTCTAGAACATAAGGGCAGTTTTCCTTAATAATTTCTTAAAAGATGATGTTTAAGCTTTTTTTAAATCATGGATTTCAGGTGGTCCAATCATTTTAAAATTATCTCACCATGATCTATTTTCCAGGTCACTGTTTTTTTTTCTTTTTAATAAGATATTATACATTGTCATTTATTGTTTTATTCTTTTGAGTGTTTCATAATATCTTGACTTCTCATAAAGTCATTCGCTTCCAACTGCTCCATCCTAATTTTGAAGGAATTATTTTCTTCAGTGAGCTTTTGGACTTCCTCTTCCATTTGGCTATTTCTGCCTTTTAAGAAATTCTTTACTTCATTGACTTTTTGGATCTCTGTTGCCATTTGGGTTAGTCTATTTTTTAAGGTATTACTTTCTTCACTATTTTTGTAGTCTCCTTTAGCAAACTATTGATTAGTTTTTCATGATTTTCTTACATCACTCATGTTTTTCTTCCCTATTTTTCCTCTACTTCTCTTACTTGATTTTGAAAAAAATAATTATCATTTTTTTAAAATTCAAAAACTCCCTAAAATCTATCTTTTCCTTTGGGGAGAAGGGAATGTATGGGCTGTCAGTTAAGAACCCCTGATTTAGTATATTTTTAAGATGAGAAAATAGACCATGTAAAGGAGACTGACTTGCCCAAGGTTACACAGGTAGTAAGGGGTAGAGATAGCTTCAGGTCTTCTGACAAAAATCCTTCCTATTGCTCTCTCCATTACTCCACACTGCTTAAAGCAGAGACTGCATGATGAAGTGTCAGTGATATTATAGAATGGATTCCTCAACAGTTTCAGGTTGGACTAGATGCTTCCTGAAGTCCCACGCTGAAATTCTGTGACTCTGCCATGTTGATATCAGTGAATCCAGATTTCTTTTGGATCTCAAGGATCAAGGGCCATGGGCAGTGACCAAAGGGAAATGATTCAACTATCTTCAGGGTTCCCTAATGGCTTGTCCAAGCTGTGTTGGAGATAGACTTGGAGTAACACATTGAGCTACATAGTCAGCAAGCTCCTAAGTCTAGCTTGGATGATACAGTCTCTGCTTGAATAGTTCCAGTGTTAGGGATCTCATTCCGTTCTAGTAGTGTACACCTCCAATTGGAAAATGACTTTCTTTTTTTTAATTAACTTTTGTTTATTTGTAATTTACATCATTTGTTTCCATAAGATTTTGAATTACAAATTTCTCCCCATCTCTCTCCTACCCACCACCCCAAAACACAATCCCATGTTTACCCCCTCCGCCAATCCTCTCTCTACTACATCATCCTCCATTACACCTCTGACTTTCCAGTAGGGCAAGATGGATCTCCTTACCCCTCTGCTTGTATATCTGTATATCTTAATTCCCTGTTACATGTAAATTTTATATGTGTATATCTATCTATCTATCTATCTATCTATCTATCTATCTATCTATCTATACATTTTTTTAATGTGTGATTTTAGAACTTTAATTCTAGATTCTTTTTCTATATCCCTCATCACCTGCCAGCAGTGGAAATACAAGCAATTCAATAGAGGATGTATACATGTGTAGTTATGTAGAACATCTCCACAGTGGACATATTGTGAAAGACCAAATATATTTCCCTTCTTCCTATCCTGTCCCCCACTTGTTCTGTTCTGTACTTTGTCCCTGTCCCTGTACAGAAGTGTGTGCTTCTAACATCCCTCACCCCTCGACCTGCCCTCCCCTCCATCTTCCCCCCTCTCGTTCCCTACTCCCTACTTTAGTGTAGGGCAAAATACCCAATTTACAGTGTGTGTCATTCCTTCCCTAAGCCAAATTCAATGAAAGTAAGTTTGACCCATTTCCTTTTGCCTTCCTGTTCTGACCTTCCATTGTAACAGCTATCCCTTGCCTCTTCTATATGAGATGATTAACCCCATTCTATCTCTCCCTGTCTCCTCTCCTTTTATTTCTCTCTTACCTCTCAATTTCACCTTTTAAAATAGCATCCCTTCCTATTCAATTGATCCTGTGTCCTCTGTCTACATACACATCTATGCACAGACTCACATATGTATTCTTACATACATACATACATACATACATATACTCTCCTATATAGACATATGTGTATGTATACATATACAAATATATTTATATTTGCTTCACCTATCTTCATAATCAGAAAAGTTTCATAAGGAATAATTGCCATTTTTCCATGTTGGCATGTAAATAGTTCAACTTTGATAAGTTCCTTATGATTTCTTTCCCATGTTTACCTTCTTGTATTTGAATGACAAATTTTCTATCCAGTTCTACTTTTTTTTTCAGCAAGAATGCTGTGAAGTCCTCCACCTCATTGAATGACCATATTTTCCCCTAAAACATTATACTCAATTTTTCTGGGGAGGTGGTTCTTGGTTTTTATCCTAGCTCCCTCGATCTCCAGAATATCATATTCCAGGCCCTTCCAGCCCTTAATGTAGAACCTGCTAGATCCTGTGTTATCCTGATTATGTTTCCACAGTATTCAAATTATTTCTTCTTGGTGGATTATAATATTTTCTCTTTGATCTGGGAACTCTGGAACTTGGCTATAACATTCCTAGGAGTTTTCTTTTTGGGATCTTTTACAAGGGGAGATTGGTGAATTCTTTCAAGTTCTGTTTTTGCCATCTGGTTCCAAAATATCAGCTGAACTTTCCTTGAGAATTTCTTGAAGGGTGATTTCTAGGTTCTTTTTCTGATCATGGTTTTCATGTAGTCCAGTAATTTTTAAATTGTCTCTCCTAGATCTATTTTACAGGTCAGTGGTTTTTTTCAGGGGGATATTTCACATTGCCTTCTACTTTTTCATTTGTTTGGATCTGTTTAATAGTATCTTGATTTCCATAAAGTCATTTGCTTCCATTTGCTCCACTCTATTTATGATGGAATTATTATCCTCAGTGAGCTTTGTAGATTCATTTTCCACCTGGAAAATTCAGCTTTTTAAGGCATTCTTCTTCTCCTTGGCTTTTTGGGCCTCTTTTGCCCTTTGAGTTAGTCTATTTTTTAATGTGTTGTTTTCTTCAGTCAGGTTGTTGATTCTCTTTTCATGATTTTCTTGCATCATTCTCATTTCTCTTCCCAATTTTTCCTGCCCTTCTCTTATTTGGTTTTCAAAATCCTTTGTAAGCACTTCTCTTGTCTATCCAGTTTCCATTTTTCTTGGAAGCATTAGGTGCTGGAGTTCCAACTCTATTGTCTTCCTCGCATTCAATGCTTTGATCATTTTTGTCCCCAACAAAGGAATCTAAAGTTGGATTGCTGTTCTTACTTTATTTCCTTTGCCTGCTCATGTTGCCAGTCAATTTCTTGACTTCTTTACCTCTGTGGAATTCTGTTTCCAGAGTGGAGAGCTTTGTCCCAAATTGCTGGTATTTTTTCAGCTGCTGCAGCTATTTATTAAGAGGCTATCTCTAGGTGTTGCAGCTGTTTATTAAGAGGCTATCTCTACATCACCCACCAGCTTGGGCTCACTGTTCACTTACCTCTGGACAACTACCCAAGAGTGAGATCATGATCCAGGCAGGTTGAGGTAACGGCACTTAGCCTCTGAATGATTGCTTGGCCCCCCTGCAATCTGCAGGCTGAGAGCTCTGAGGAACACTCATCAATGGCAGCTGGAGGGCTGCCACTTCTGCTGCTTTCTTGCCCTGGGGGTGAATGGCTGGACTGCTTTTCTCCCCCAAATTTAGCCACATTCCACTGTCCTTTCACTTTGTCCTTGTTTCTTATGTGTTGATCATTCTGGAAACTGCCACAGCTCCAGCTGATCCATGCTCCTGAAATCTCCAGCAGTGGCTTGTCCTGGCTGGCCCAGAGCCATGTCATGGTTTCAGGCTGGCTTGGTTTCTGCTCCCATCATGCTGCTATGAGCCCTTTCTGTCCTGCCTTCCTGAGCTGCCTTCAGTGGTAGCCTTGTTTCTCTGTACTTTTCTGAGTTGTGGTGCTCTAAAATTTGTTTAGAGTCATATTTTTAGGTATTAGAGGTGGTTAAAGGGTAATTGTGGCATTTTCCTGCTTCTAAAGAGCCATCATCCCCTCCTGCTTCTAAACAGCCATCAGTCCTCCTCTTACTTGATTTTCAAAATCCTTTTGGTGCTTATATATTCCCTGTGACAAATTCATATTTTTCTTGTAGGCTTTTGATGCAGGAGTTTTGACTCGCCTGTCTTCTTCTGGTTCTTTGTTTTGGTCATCTTTGTCACCAGAGGAAGATTCTGTAATCTGATTTCTTTTCCTCTGATCATGTACTCAACCAATTACTTGGTTTTTGAGCTCTTTTCCACAGTAGAACTCTGCTTCCAGAAAGGAGAGTGCTGTATCCTAAATTTCTGGGGTTTTACGCACGTGTTGTCAGAACTACTCCTAAGTATCTGCCTCAAAACTTCAAGGAGAAATCCCTCTCCACAGCAACCACAACTCTCCCATGTCAGCATGCTTCCTCACCCCAGGACTGCCACCCAGTTCTTCCACCCAGAACCAAGCAGGGCAAAGCAAGAGAACCATGTCTCAGTCCTAGCAAAGAGATTCCTACAATTGCCCTCTGATCAGCTGCTTGTTCCCCCCACTCTTTGTGGACTTGGAGCTCAGCAGCAGCAGTAGCAGTCAGACTTTGAACTTTTTTCACTCAGGTCTAACAAGGTTATTCTAGTTGCCTTTTACTTTCTCTTTGGCAGTTGTTGGTTGAGAAGGCTGGAAACCACCACAGTGCCACTGATTCAGTGCCCTTAGGTCTGCTTTGGTTCAGTCTACACCACTGGTTCATGCCAATAGGTCCCACATGGAACTGTAATCTGCTCCCAGCCCAGCATTATATACCTTTCCTTTCAGTTTTCAAAGCTGTCTTCAGCTGGTGATGTATTTTACTCATTATTTTTTGGACTCTGTAGCTCTTAAATATGGTGATTCTTTTTTACAGGTATTGGAGCTGATTGGGGGACAAATTCAAGTAAGTTCTTTCTTTTACTTCACCATCTTGGTTCCACCCCTTTCCCCCCCCCTTTTTTTGCTCTTTCTACTCATTGTTCACAGTTCTACACCCTGGTTATAAACAGAATAATTCTCATCCTCTTATTTCAAATAACTGATGTCAATACACCTGTGAATATTTTCTTCTACAGGTTAAACTTTTGCAGATTATTGAGGGAAAGGACTGATTTTAATCATCATTTATTAATTCTTTCAACTTTCTCTCTTCTCTCTGTCTATATTTCTATCATATGTATGCATATATGTGTGTGTATGCATACATATGTATGTAGGTAGGTAGGTATTTTTGTACATGAACATATTTATGTAGTTATTACTCTTATGTTTATGTACTCTTAGGTACTATGTTTTTGTACTCTTATATGTATGTATCTGTCTGCCTTCTTGACTACCACTTGTTTATCCTGTAAGTATAGAAAATAATTATGACTTTTTTTATTTTGTCTTTTTTCTAAATGCATACTTCTTATATAAGTAGGCTAGGACAAATCTGGTAAAGGGAAATGAGAGAGAGAGATGAATTGTTTCATATGTTTTAAGGACAGGTGTACAAAGCAATGTATTGATGTTCAGAAATTAAGGCAAACCTCTTTCCTTGCCATGATGTGGATTACCTAAGACTAATGGAGGAGAGCAACCTAATCTAATTCGGAGAGAAGAGAATTTGATTTATCTCAAACTAGCCACACTTGATTCTTGGTGCTTGGACTCATAATTCATTTCATTTTATTTAATTTAAATGTAGTTTAATTGTGCAATTTTATAGGAAAAATTATAGACATTATGTTGATTATGGACACATATTTTTAAGATAAAGAATATTCCATGCAAATATTTATTAATAAATAATGCGTCATTTAATAAATTAATATGCCCATACATAAAATAATGTTGTATGTCATTATGCAAATAGCTAAACTTTTCAGAACTAAGAAAAGAACAGATAACAAAAAAACTTGAGTATATAAAAGGATGATTCAACATGACTTCAAAGCTCTTATGTCAAGACATTTAAAGGAAATCAGGTTTTTTTTCCCTGCATATATCAACATTACGATTTTCTACCCTATAGCTATGCATATTGATATCAAAATCAGTCAACTTCTATCATTCAGTTTCTGCAATCATTAAAGTTATCTTTGACAGCTAAAGATGCAATTTAAATATCTAAAAAGTTTGAAACTAGGCAGGGCAAAAATCTTTCCAAAATAGAAATCATTTTATCTCTTGTTTCAATCATTTCTGTCATTCAGTCATAAAAAGTTCTACTTAGAATAAAAGTTGCAATGTTAATAGCAACTATTACTTAATAATGTGAGACTATTAATGTAATGCAAATGATTAAACTATCTAAAATTTGTCTTTTTCATAAACATTAGGAAATAATAACGTCATCACCTGAGTTCAAAATTCTGGGAATGGTTTTCACCTGGAATTTGTTTTTAAGAATAAATGTTGCACAAATGACAAGGTATAGAGATATACATGCATTTAGATAGATAGATATACATATATAGATATATGCATAGAGATTTGAAATATTGATGAATACAAATAAACATCACACATTTAGGCATTACATAATGATTAAATAGCAAACATTTATATTATATTTCCTAGGAGATGGGAACTGGGCTAAACACTAAAAAAAAATGTTATTTTCTTTGTTCCTTATCACAGCTTGTGAGGTATGTACTATTATTTTCCCATCTTACATATCAGAAACTGAAGCAAATGAAGGTTAAGTGTCTTGCTCAGAGTCATAAAACTAGGCAATTAGAAGGGATTTTCACTCAAGGCTTCTGATCTGATTCCAGTGCTCTCTGTCTCTGTCTCCATCTCTCTTTCTCTCCCTCTCATTATGCATGTATGTGTATATGAATGCATATGTAGTCAATATAGTTATAAATAGATTAGTGATAGAATAAATAGCTATAAAGATAAATATTTACATGCATACAAATATATGAATTCATTCACATTTATGTGTCAAATGTATGTGTATATATGAAATAAATTACTCCATTCAGTCTCCCTCCTCCTCCTTCTTCTAGTGCAAATTTCTTTCTTATACCTTTATTTTTGCTGGTATTATTCCGTCAGTCAGTCACCTTAACCCCACACACTCCATTTACATATACCCCTTCTAATTCATTTTTCTTTAGCAATAAGGTTTTTAGGAATGACAAATATTGAGACAGCTAGATGGTGGAGTGAATACAGCACCAGCCCTGGAGTCAGGGGGATCTGAATTCAAATCCAGCCTCAGACACTTAACACTTTCTAGCCAGGTGACATTGGGCAAGTTAATTAACCCCAATTGCCCTGCCTTACCCCTTCCAAAAAACAAAATAAAAGTTACAAATATTATCTTGTCATATAAAAATATAAATATTTTAACCTTATTGAATTTTTTATGCTTTCTATTTCTTGTTTCTCTTTCACCTTTTTTATTCACTTTGTATCTTATATTTGGAGGTGAAATTTTTTATTCAGGTCCTGTCTTATAATTATAAATTCTTGAAAGTTCTCTCTTTCATTAAATATTCATTTTCCCCTGAAAGATTATATTTAATTTTTGTGAGTAGGCAATTTTGGGTTGCAATTCCAACTCCTTTTCCTTATGATATGTTACATTCCAAATCCTTTGGCTCTTTAATGTGGAATTCTGACTATAGCTCCACAATATTTAAATAGTTTATTTTGGGATGCTTACAACACTTTCTCCTTGATCTGTGAACTCTTGAATTTGGCTATGAAATTCCTGAGAGTTTTCATTTTCAGATCTCTTTCAGGCTGTGATTTGGAGGATTTTTTCCATTTCTATTTTGCCCTCTGATTCTATTATATCATGGCAGTTTTCTTTTATAATGTCTTGAAAGATGTCACATTTTTGGTTTTTGGTTTTTAATCAATGGCTTTGAGCTAGTCTGATAATTCCTGCATTATCTATCCTGGATCTGTTTTCTAGGTCAGTTTTTTTCCCAATGAGAAATTACACACTTTATTCTTTTTAAACTTCTAAAATATTGTTTAATTGTATCTTGATGTCTCATGGTGTCATTACTTTCCACTTGTTCAATTCTCATTTTTTAAAGAGTAATTTTCTTCAGTGAACTTTTATACTTCCTTTACCATTTGGCCAATTCTATTTTTAGGAAGTTATTTCCATTGGCAATTTTTTGTTTGTCTTTTCTCATACTGTTGATTCATTTTTTCATGATTATCTTTCAATATTCTCATTTTTCCCAAGTTGTCTTCTATTTCTCTAATTTGCTTTTACAAAGTATTTTTAAAATCTTTCAGGAATTATTTTTGAACATGGGATCAAATTACATTTTTTCCATTGAACCTTTGCATGCAGCAATGTTGACAACTATTATTTTCTTCTAAGTTTATCCTTTGATGCTTGCTATCACAGGTTTAACTTTCTATAGTCAAGTTCATTTTTTTCCTCATTTTTTTCTACATTTTTTTGTAACTTGGTATTTTAATGTGAAAATTTAGCACTACTTACTTACTATTCCAAGCTTTTTATGCTGGAACTCTCGGTCTCACTGCTGGCTTTCAGTGGACTTCAGAGATTAACTCCTTATATTCTTTGGAGGGTAGAATTCCCTTCTAGTTTGTCCCTATTATGGGTGGAGCCTCCCTGCTGGCCCCTCCTAGGTGTGGGAATTAGATGCTGAGCTATTCCAGGGGTGGACCCTGCTGCTGTGTTGCTATGGAAATAAGATCTATATGCTATCAGGCCTTGGAGAAGTGATTTTGTTGATGATCTGGCCAAAGGTTGGGGCGCTGTTTCTTATTTGCTATGGAAACACAGTCTCCCTGTTGGGGAGTCTAGCTATTGCCCAGCCGTGGTGAGGAGCTTCTCTACTGCTCAGTAATGTGATCAAGTCATTTCTGATGGCTTGTGCTGAGGGTGGGATCGCTGGAGTGGGGCCTTGTACTGAACAAACTGCTCAGTTGTCTAGAGGTCTTCTGGTTTGCAGTGCATTTTCTTGCTGGTGGATTGTCCCCAGGCAGACAACCTGCATTGATTCTTGCTGCTGCTGCTCCTCCATTTGAACCTCCCTCCCCCAATCCCAGTGAGAAAGATTGTTCTTACAGTACTGGTAAGCTGCTTCCGTGCTCCTAGATCAATTTTGGGGTGGTTTTCTAGTTGTTTGAATGGGAATTTGAGAGTGTTTCAGAGTGTTCCTTTCTCGCTTTGACATCTTGGCCTCACGGTTCCTCCTATTTCTCAACATCTCTCAATATCAGGCAATGAAGGATGTAATAGAAAAAGCTGTCTAAGTCAAAGGATGGCGGTTCAAATATTGGATCCAATAGTTTCTACTAATTTTGCTTTGGGCAAGGCCCTCAGCTTTGCTAACCCTATGTTTTCTTGTCTGTAAAAAGGAACAGTGCATTTCCTACCCCCTTAAGATTCCTTCTAGTTCTAAATCCTATCATAATTACATTGTTACATACTTGAATGCATTGGACATTGTAAACAGATTGCAGCATACCACAACTTTCTGCATTTCAGAACTGCTTTTTCGTGTAAACACCGAATGTCCCATATATCAAATGCATAGCATCTGGGATTCACCAAAAAAATAAAAGCATGGTGTAGATTCCAAACTGCTAAATACCTAAACCCTAAAGTCTATTTCCTGATTTTTCAGCTATGTATATTTTAAGTTCTGTATTTCTTACTCATCTTTATATTAGAGATATTAAGGAGGGATTTGTGAGAAAGGGAGATCCGGGATTGTAGCAGATTCATACCACAGTCTCCTTTATAACAGCTGGATTAGGGTGTCAGAGAACCTGAATTCAAATTCTAGTTTGTTATTTATTACTTTTGTGACTTTGGGCCAAATAATTTTTTGAGCTTTACTTTCTTTAACTGTAAAACTAAGTAGTTGGATTAGATGACAATTAAGGTCCTCCAGTTCTAACTAAATTCATTGTTCCCAATCCTTGACACTTGTCCTTACATGATGATATTGTTGGCATAAACCGCCTACTGGAGAACCCAGGTCACCTGGGTTTGCAAACCATCACACTCAAAATATATTTTAATTTCAACCTAAAAATATCCTCAGTATTTTTTGCTATGTATTGTTTTATATATTTTTTAACAATAGTGTTAACACAAACACATTATCACCACAAAATGCACCAAATGAGGCAGCAGCCAAATGAATAAAAGAGAAAGAGACAGGGAGAAAATAGGAGGGGAG
>JAQQSW010000033.1:0-36524 GCA_028646575.1 Pseudocheirus occidentalis | reverse complement strand
ATGAGTTTTTTTAGCATGTTTGTGTGGGAGCTGTGGTGCTTTGCTGCTTCTTTGCCGCCATCTTGGCTCTGCCCCCAGTAAGGTATGTATTACTCCATCATCTTCCTTTCTGTTATGAAAGCTCTTTTGCACTTGTTTTATATGAGTTAATTTTTCTTATTATAGCTCTCATTTCCCACTTCACCATAACCCTCATAGTTGCATACTATTATTATTCCCATTTTACTGATGCTAACACTAAGGCAGATAGTGCTTCAGGAAATTACTGGCTTCACATAGTGAGAAGTATCTGAGGTTTTGTTTGTATTCAGGTCTTCCTAAATCCATGTCCATTGTTATATCCACTGCATCAACTAGTTGCCTTAAAAATAATTAATTGTTAAATCAGTAAATAACACTGAGTAGTGGAATCGAATAGATGTTGGCTTTTTAAAGGTAAGGTAGAGGGGCAGCCCTGAGCTAGGAACCAAAGTACTTGGATTCTAATCTTGCCTCTGCACTAACTAGATTTGTCACTGTAGACACAAATACACAGGGTTTCATCTGTGAAACAGAGGCAGTTCTATGTCAGAAGGTTGTTGAAATGAGTAAATGAGATATTATACACAAAGAATTCCATTACCATAATATACATAAATATAAAGTATGCTCCTGCTGCTGATGATGAAGGAATAAAATAAAAATGACATGTTTGATAGTACATAATAGTCAAGTATAATAATCCACATTATGAGTGAAATTCACTGCAATTTTTAGGATAGAAAGAAATTTCTTTGCACAGGTGTAAGTTTTCTCATTTGAGCAAATTTGAGCAATTTGGATAAACATTATCAGTTCAGTTTCACAAGAATTTTTACCCATAAAATGCAGTTTTAAATTACAAATACACATTAT
Organism: Pseudocheirus occidentalis; assembly: GCA_028646575.1. NCBI lineage: Eukaryota > Metazoa > Chordata > Mammalia > Diprotodontia > Pseudocheiridae > Pseudocheirus > Pseudocheirus occidentalis. Next base: position 35,630 of record JAQQSW010000033.1, on the reverse strand, counting down.
CATGAACTAGCTGTATATGATCTGAAATTGATTTTTGCATGGTTTCTGTATTCTAGTCCTTGATATAAACTTATTAATCTATTCTTTTACACATTTGAAAGAACATTCAAATTGCTATCACTTTACTATCTTAGTTATAATCTAGGAAGCATCATGCGGTAGAAAGAAAACTGGATTTGGAGTCCGAGGAGGTACATTTGAATTTCAGATCAACAATGTTCCAGTTCTGTGCCCTTGGGCAGGTTTAAGAAGGGGTTCAAACTGTTCTTCCAGGACCAGTGCTATATTCTAGCTTCCCCAATTGCAGTATCTTGTATAAGGAAAAGAAAGAAATCCTTCATCACCAGATCATGGGGTATGTGAGGATGGGGAGAGATGTCAGACATAAGAAAACTGGAATGTTTGAGGACCATGTTGTATAGGGTTTTGAATGCCAGAGGATTTTATACTTAGTACTGTAAATAAAAATGAGTCCTTGATTTTTTTAATAGGGAAATGATATGGTCAGATCTCCATTTTAGGAAGAACCATTTGGCTACTTAATTGAGGCTAGATTAAAGTAGGGACAGGCTTGTGGAAGGCTACTGTAAAAGCCCAGACATGAGATACTGAGAGTCTACATCAGGGTAACAGAAATGTCAAGAGAGAATGGGGCATAAGTGAGAGATATTATAAAGGTAACATTGATAGGTCTGTACACAGATTGCATTTAAGGGGAAAGAGAGTTAGGAATCTTAGATGGCCTTGACTTTGAAAAACTAGAAAATTTATATAGAAATTTAACTGATATAAAACAATTGTGGTCATAAGGAAACCAAAAGAATCTCCAAACAGCTGAGCAAGAAAACATTTGATCTGTTGGTCACATGGAGTATTGTGTTATCCTGTGAAAGATTAGATTAATAATAACTTGCTAAATGTTGCCAAAGAGAAAAGAGTAAAGACTTAAAGGAGTATTACTTCCACAAAATATGGAAAAGTCATGGCAAGAAAACAAATGTGGTAGATAACTTAGTGCAAGATCTATCTATTAGATACTACCAAGTGTATTTGTACATGAAACTCATAGAGGAACAATAGTAAGGGGAAAAATGGAACAAACATGCCATCTTTTGTACAATGATCATTTTTTTTTACCATTAATGGTAAGAAACAATGGAATTGAATTTAGACTCTAGTATCTTAATCACGTTCCAAAATACTATGTGAGGGAATAAAATTGACAATTAAGATAAAGTTTAAAAGGACAATTCAAACCATTGTTTTCACTAAAAGAAATACCAAACTAGTGCAGACCAGATCTCAATTTTTACTTTTCTTGCGATGTAATTGTCAAATTTCTCCCTTAAAGTATCCATAGAGAATCTACACAATATGTTATATGATTTTCTTCAGGTCTTCTAATAATTTTTGGAATCAGTACAAGACTAAATGTTCTAATTATTCTGACTATTAATACATGACCAACTCATGTCTGTTTCCTACTGTACATTTAAACCAGTTCTTATGTGAACACCTTGCTAACGATATGCAGCAACTTCTTATGTATAGATTGGATGGTTAGTACAATTGAAGAAATTCATAATGTAGGCAGCATATTTTAAAGGTATCTAGGAATCAGTTTTTTAAGATATCTCAAAAAGACAAAGAACTTAAGAATTAAATGTAAATTCCTCAGTCTGTCCCCTTGCTAATTCTTCTACCCTAAAATGCACTTTATCTATCAAATAAAGTAATTTTTGTAAAAAAAAAAAAACCACAACTGAGTACAATTCCTGGCACATTTTTTAATTACTGTTCAATCATTCAGCCTTGTCCAAGTCTTTGTGACCCCATAGAACATACTGTCCATGGCATTTTATTGGCAGAGATACTGGAGTAGTTTGTCATTTCCTTCTCCAAAGGATTAAGGCGAACAGGTTAAATGACTTTCTTAAGGTCACACACTTAGAAAGTATTGTTGCATTTGAATTCAGGACATCACGATTCCAGGCCCAGTGCTCTAAGTTACTTACTGCCTCTTAGGCAACAGAAGTTAAATGAAATGTCCAGGATTATACACCTATTAAGAATCAGAGGCTGGATAGAACGATGGAGGCCTTTCTGACTCTAGGACCAGCACTCCATCCATGGAGACACCTCATAGTAAGTGCTTAATAAATGTTTATTCCCTCTTTCCCCATATAGCTATCTATTTCTTTGATGTCAGAGATTATCTAGTTGTGATGATTAAATTATATATCCTATGTAAGCTATTTGCAAACCTCAAAGTGCTATGTAAAGGCTAGTTTTCACAAATATAATGGTGAAATCAATGGTCTAGTCCTCATCCCTAAATACACACACACACACACACACACGCACACATGCATCTGTGTTTGTGTGTGCATATACATATATATACATATATGTATATATATGTATATATATGTATATATATATATATGTACACACACACACACATTCATGTATATAGTCCCCATTCCCGTTTAGGAATATATGCAGGTGGGTGTACATACAATACAAACACATGCATGAATAAATAAATATCTATGTATCTCAAAATGTTTTACGTGTGTATACAGCTATATATATGCAAATATGTATATGTGTGCATATATACTTATATCTGTGTACTTATATGTATATACACACTAACATTTATTTGGGGTAGTAGAATATAATGTTGTCAGAGTGAATCTATATACAGAATTGTATTATGTGAAATAAAAGAACAAACACAACGTTAAAAAGCAGAACACAGACTAGTTAAATCACAAAATTATATAGCTGATATGATGTACTGTAAAGAAAACTTGTTTTGGTGTTTTAGGATATTTATATTCCAGTATCAACATTCATCTACTCTGAGGCAGCTAAGTAGTGCAATGGATACAGTACTTTGCCTAAAGTCAAAAAGACCTGAATTTAATTCTAGCTTCAGATATTTACCAGCTGTGTGACCATGGGCATGTCACTTAATAACAGCACCTACCTGTCAGGGTTGTTTTGGGAACCAAATGAGTTTAAAAGCTTTTAGTAAAATGGCTGGTATGTAGTATGTTCTTACTAAATACTTCTCTCTGCCCCATTCCTTCACTATTGACAAGACATTTTACCTCTTCAAAACTATAATTCCTCACCTGTCAAATAGAGAAAATAATGCTTTCACTAAAGTTCACAGCAGTATATGCAAAGTACTTTATGAACTTGAAAATAACATATGGGAGAGCTACAATTACCCCGATATCTTGAGGTCACTTCCTAGAATCAAAGAATCACACTGTTGGGAGGGACCTGAGAGATCATTTAGACCAACCCAATACCTTTCAAGGGTCATTAGACCATCAATCTAAAGCTTAAAATGAATTCATAGTTTTCTAGTTCAAATTTCTCATTTTATAGATGAGTAAACCAAATCCCAAGGAAATTAAGTGATTTACCCAAAGAGAAACAGAGACTAAGTCACAGGGTAGGGATTAAAACTCAATGACTATGACTCCAACTTCAGTGGAAAAAAATGCATTACTCTTTCCACTATACCACTGTACTTCCCCTAATCATAAAAATAAGGAAACTTATGACCAGAGGGGATTGTATGATTTGCCCAAGGTCATTTAGCTAGTTGAAACCCAGACTTCCTGGCTCCAGTTTCAATCTTTCTACTACACCCCACTGTTTCCCATAGCTACTGGATCCTTCTGAGCAATTGAGAAACTTTTTAACCTTTCTCATCAGGCTTATTTTCTTCAACAGTAAAATGTTCATAAAAAATTGTACTCTCAGAAGTAACCATTTTGAGATATGACTCAACATGATTCTCACAGCACAGAAATTAGTCCTAAGAGTCCTAAATTATGACTTTGCAAAGTGCATTAACTCTTTCATGTCCTAAGGTTATATAATTCAACGAAATACTAGTCATCTGCTCAAACATAATTAGAATAGGATTTTAGAAATCATGTAATTTCTCCCTTTCCACAAATAGAACTAAACCAATATTTTGCTGTGTATATCATACTTTCATTGGAGGATATATAATGCAATATCACCAATATTCAGTGCCAACTATTGAATTTTTTAAATTTCTGTTCATCATATTTAGATTTTAATCCATTCCACAATTTTTCTCTAGTTCTTAATGCTAGCAATGCACATACACTCTAATTCTCAGGTTTCATGTCACTAAGTTAAATGAAACAGATAAAATTATTTAAATATAGATATGGCCTAGGTCCCCAGAATTATCAAGTCCAGCTAATTTGTGCATAAGAAGTTGAATTAGTGAACATCTTTACTTTAAAAACAACAAAAACATAAATTTTGGCTTTTCACTGCCTGGTGTGACATGAAGGCTTAAAAGTCATAATCAATAAATGTCACTGACTTATAGTAGAGACATGGTGATATGTCTCTTAAGAATGTGGATTATTGCATCATGACAATGAGTTAATACAAGGATGTGATTTTGTCACTGTAACAACAACAGATTACAAACTGTATATAAATCTGCAAATATATATGTATATATGGAAATTATATTTGATTTATATACCTACAGATAGATATGCATAAAGTGCTTTGCAAACCTTATAACACTATATAAATGACAGATAAAGTTACTATTAATTAGTAGATAAGTATCAAAAAAATGTCTAAGGCTTAAGAAGGCAAGCCCTTGCCTATGATGACATAATATTAGTGATAAGATTTTAAGTCATGTATTTGTGACATTAACCCCTTAACCATCTGCCCTGGTCAGATCTTTTTCTGGACTATCATATTTTTAGGAAGACCTCTGCCAAGCTGAAAAATGTTAAAAAGAGGCCAACCCAAATTCTCAATGGACTCAATATCATTCCATAAGAGGGCTGAATGAAATTGAATGTTTAGTTTGGAGAAGTCTAGGGGAGAGGCATACTATAATAATTATGTCAAAATAGACAAGGCTTTAGGCTTTTTTCCTTTATTTATCCCATGATGTCAGAATAAGCATCATATGTAGAAACAGAAATTAAGTAAATTTTGGATAAATGTAAAGGAAATCTTCCTAAATATGGTATCTATCCAAGAGTGAAATAGGCTGCTTCCAAAGTCAGTGAATGCCCTTCTCATTGAGGTAATCAAATATATGATAAAGAATCATTTTTTGAGTGGGTTGCAGTAGGGATTACTCATCAGGTAAGGATTCCAGCCTGTACTTAAAGAATCAGAATTCAATGAGAAAGCACAAATGGTGTTCATTCAATAAAAACTTTGTGACTGCTTATTAGATTAAAAGAGTGTGTAAGCTAATGCATAGATCAGTTAATAAACTCTTTGTCTTCACAGAGTTTCTTCACAGGGAGTATGGCAGGCTCACAAATAGATTTAACACAATGGTACAACAGAAAGTTTAAAAACATATATATTTTTTCTCCAAGTCCACGGTTGTCTTGCCTTTCGTAATTCTCCCAGGAGCCAATGTAATTTCTGTCTAATCAGGATTGTTAGTCAGCTTGTTCACTCATCCACTTTGCTTTGAAAAGCACTGACAGAATAGGGTGAAAGTGATGAAAAGGAAACAAGGAGTTGAGTGTTTTCAGCATACTGATGGCCCAGTCCTCCAGAGAACCTTGCAATCTTCCTCCAGACAGTAATCTGCTGGTTGAATAAAAGAGTTGAGATGATAACCCCCTTTTAGGAAACCTATAAATGATAGCCCACAGGGAGTAAGAGAAATTTCTGACTAACACCATAGGATCTCTGAGGAAAGTTGAGACTTCTGAGTGGAATTGAGTTTGATATCAGTGTATCAAGTTTTCTATAACTTTACTTCCACAGCAAAAATCTGAAGGCAACATTTTAAAACAGGAAAGTACTCTAGCCATGGTTGGCCAAATATGTACTTTCTTTTTATCCTCATGAGAAATCCACTGTACAACCAGCAAGCAGACAGAGCTAGCTTATGAATAGTCCCTTGAGAGGTTCATACTTTTGGACGGCTATTGCATTAACAGTTTATGGATATAAAGGAATAGCAGTGAAACTTTAAAGGAATGAGAGTAGAAAATTAAAGCTTTCTGTCTATTGAAAATTATATTTCTATATATTGTTATAAGTTTCAGGAGAACTTAACCAAATAGAGGTGACAAATTTATGATGTAAGTAAACATTTTCTTAGCAGAGTTAAGTAGCAGAGTGCATAAGTGGTATGAAAGTTAAATAGAAATATGGGCTACTAAACCATATGTAAGGATCACTGTGGGCCACATATTGACCCAGAAAACAACATATTTAACATTTATTGTATTTTTTAAAATTTTGTTTAGTATTACCAAATTATATTTTAATCTGGTTGCAGGTCACTTGAGACTGTTGTGGGCTGCATGCAGCCTGTAGACTGTGTGTTTAACACCTCTGGGGTACATGGATATACATAGAAAATAATGCATTCATTAGCATTGAAAGAATATTTCCCGACTTCTTTTAAAGATGGTGAAGTCAAAGATTACAAATACAATAAGTTCTCTTTAAATAGGACTTTTTGATCTGAGTCTGTGAACTTTAAAAATCCTGTCTATCTACTTATGTCTGTACACAGAGATAGGAAGAAAGAGAGACGCAGAGAGAGACAAAGAGACAGAGAGAGAAAGATTTCAATGTAATTACTTACCTTTATAATTTTACACATATTATTTTATGCAATTAAAAAATATTCTGAGAAAGGGTTCAAAGATTTCAACATGCTGCCAAAACTGTCTGTGATAAACAACAACAAAAAAATATTTTAAAAAAACATTGTTCTAAGAGCATCACAAAAATACATGAAGCTTCAAAAAATGGAACAAAGAATTTACAAATAAAAGTGATAAATTAAAATCCAGATGCCATGAGCTAATCCATATGGAAAAATAAAAAGATAAAACAAGAAATGAATCACTCTATCAGACTGGGATCACCACCACTCCTACTATGGTTCAGTTCTTAGAGCAAAGGACCAAAACTCAGTAATTGTTGATCTCAATGTTCATCTCCTCCAGGAATACAATAAGGGAGAAATACTTGGAGACTATATCAACATTCACCTTATCTAAGGTGGTGCCAGGTAGGAAGAACCAAGATGTCACTCGAAGGCAGATTTTTCCTTTGCACTATTCAAGAACTGAAATGCTATATGGCTTCTAGCAGTAATTGATTTCCTTGTCCAAATCTATAATGAGTTGTCAGGCTAACAATAATTCTAGCAACTGTATAACCAAACATTTAGCACAAAAAGTGTTATTGTCCTTTTGGTGGAGGAAGGGCATGAGAGAGATGATCACTAGCAGTCTTTTGTTGCTGTTATTTATTGTCTGTCTTTCATTCTTAAAGAGGAACAATGACAGCAGGAAGGTAATGTCTTCACTTGCAAGTGAAATGGATTTAAATGAGGCAGGACTGTGCAAAGCCCTCAGTTTCTAGTGGTAAGATATAGGACACTTGAAAATGGCAACAAATATAGTGGGGGAACTTGGCCTTTTTAAGCTGGGTATTTCCCAGGTCTCAGTTTGTCTGAGGCAACACCCATTCAGTGACCATGCTAAGAAATGAGGTCAAAGACAGTCTGCTACCTACTTAAAAAAATCTAGGATGGGTAGACCCTCAGAGTTTTTGGCCAGAAGAAAAAACAACTGCTATTTATAGTCACTCTGACCCATCAAAACCAAAGATCAACAAAGGCTTGGCCTGAGACTTAGTATAGGTATCTCTAGTGAAGAGATTGAAGAAATGAACAACTTTGTTTTTAAAAGCTTCTAATGTAACAGAAAAATAAAGAGAATTAAGAAAAACCAAAGATGAAACTATGGGAGAAGAAAGTATTTCCATAATAATTACATATTCTCAAGGGGGAAAAAGTAGATTCACTATGGGGATTCTGGGCATAGATGGGAAGCCTACTAAAACAATTAAAGGGAAAAACATAAGTTTTTGAAAAAAACCTGGAAGTAGAAGTCAATGAAAGAACTAGAAAACCTTAATAGTAGAGACACTGAGAAAAAAAGGGACAAAAAGGGCAGAACACAAATATCTAATGATATAACAATAAATATGAGAACAAAGTCAAAGCACAGAATAATTAGAGGAACATTTTAAATATCTACTTTCAAAAGTAACTGACATGGGGAAAAATCCCTGAAAAATATAATCAAGTAAAAATTTTGGATAGCATCTGGTAAGAAAAGATTGTAGAAAACTGTCCCAATTTGATCACTTCTAAGCATTACTGTTGAAACTAGTGGAGACGGGTAAAAATCATTAAGATATGAATTTATAAGACAAGAGAAATTTAGAAAGATAAATTAGGTTGAACAACTTGGAATTCTTGCATATGAGAAGGAGGAGAATTATTTTACATTCTGGATCCCATTATGTTTAGGAAAAAAGGATGGAATACACAATGATAAAATCAGAATTGGTCATTTACAAGGCATATGCATAAAAGAAAAAGGGGAAAATGATGGTAGGGATAAGAAAGAGATTTATTATTTTTCATAAATTGCTTGAGGGAATTGAAGGGTAGTAGAAGTTAATATGGGGGCAAAGTGAATAAGGTCCTAATTAATCTCATTTGTTTCATCTGGGTGTGAGAAGGTTAGAAAGAGACAAAAAGGTATAATGTGAAAATAAAATGAATTGGGCAAGTGCTAGGGAATTAAGAATTGGACTAAAGTAGAAGTTTATCTTAGAGAAGAAATAGTGGCAACCAAAAGCAAAATAAAAATTGGAGAGGGCTGATTTTAAAGGGGAACAAGGGAGTAATGAGAGAAAAAGTGTCCAAGATTCAGTGGTTCAGATACGAGATTGGTGAAGAGATGACTATTGATTTCTTTCATCTTTTATACTGTATATACTTTATAATTATGAATATGAATGAATTAGGCCACAAAATTAAATATAATGTCAAAATGAATAAGAGAGCTAAATCCAATTTTTGAATATTGTTTACTAGAAATAAAGTTATTGTGTACCAAATCAATCTAAATCTGATTGTTGTCAAATGGACTTTAGTTTCTTAGCTATTCTTATCAAATTTGTGTGTATTTGCTAAATAATTTATGCTTGGAGATTTATTAAATTCTCTTTTTCTAACTGAGCTATATTTGATTCTTCTGTTTTGAATCTTTTCAAATACTCTGTATTTCTATTTTAACCAGTACTTAATAGTTTTTATTATTAATCCTTTATAATATAATTTGAGGTGTGGGAGTGTTCTTCCCCATCATAAGAGAATTGTTAAACTTAAGATAGAGATGGTCATGAAATTAAAATAGATAATTTTGAATAAATATAATTAAGAAACTTATACATGAACAAAATAAATCAATTCAGTTAGAACAAGGAAAAAAGCATTTGAGTGTGAAAAAACTTATAACCAAAATCTCTGAAATATTTCTGCTAAGTTATGTGGAGAATATATAACAACACTAAGTATTCTTCAACAGACAAGTGATCAAAATATATCAACTGATATTTTCCAAAGTAAAAAAATATACATAATCAATAACATATAGAGGGGCAGAGCCAAGAAGGTGGAGTAAAAGCAGAAAGTTGCTTGAGATCCCCTTCAAACCACCTCCAATACCTATAAAAAAATGACTCTATACAAATTTCAGAACTACATAACACACAAAGTGACAGAGTGAAATAAATTTCACACTGAAGGCAGACTGGTAAGTTGACAGGAAAGGTCTATCACACTAAATTGGGAGCAAGTGAAGTCCTGTATGAGCTGCACTGGCCCAGACCTGTGGCTCAAACAGGCCCCAGCAGACTTCAGGAGAGTAAATCACTGGCAGCTATGGCAATTTCCAAACTTCTCAACCCATAAATGCCAAAAAAGAAAGTAAAAGGTCAGAGGGGAAACTCTGTTTGAACTGGGTGAGAGAAGAGCATGGTATGGCTCCTAGTATTAGGGCAACAGAGGTGGGAGCTGCTGCAAATGCTCCCACAGCACCTTCTTCTGGAGCTCCTGGCCCACATCATGGAGGGAACAAGTGGCAAGCCAGAGGGCATTGTAGGAATCTCTCTGGTGTGCTAAGGCAGGATTCTCTTGCTTTGCCCTGCTTGGATCTGGGTCACAAGCCTTGGATGCAGGTTCTGGGGTAAGGAGTGCTAGCATAGTAAAGAGCTTGTTGAGGCTGTGGAGAGGGAGTCTTTCTGACGGTTCTGAGATTATGAACATCAAGTAAGAGAAATGGAGGAAATATTGGGAAGAAAAATGAGAATGATGCAAGAAAATCATGAAAAGCAAGTCAACAGCCTGCTAAAGGAGAGCCCCCCCAAATAGTGAAAAAAAATAACATCTTAAAATATAGTCTAACTCAGATAGCAAAAGAGGTCCAAAAAGCCAATGAAGAGAAGAATGCCTTAAAAAGCTGAATTTGCCCGATGGAAAAAGAATTTTAAAAACTCACTGAAGAAAATAATTGCTTTAAAATTAGAATGTAGAAAATGGAAGCTAATGATTTTATGAGAAATCAATATAATATAAGACTGGTCCAAAGGAATGAAAAGAGAGAAAGCAACATGAAATATCTCACTGGAAAAAGCACTGACCTGGAAAATAGATCCGAGAGAGATAATTTAAAAAATTATTGGACTACTGAAAGCCGTGATCAAAAAAAGAGCCTAGACATCATCTATCAAGAAATTAAAAAGGAAAATTGCCCTGATATTCTAGAACCTGAGGGGAAAATATAAGTTGAAAGAATTCACCAATCGCCTCTTGAGAAAGATCCGCAAAAGAAAACTCTGAAGAATGTTATAGCCAAATTTCAGAATTTCAAAGTCAAGGAGAAAACAGTACAATCAGTCAGGAAGAAACAATTTGAATATTGTGGAAACACAATAAGGATAACACAAGAGCTAGCAGCTTCTACATTAAGGAATTGAAGGGCTAGGAATATGATATTCTGGAGGTCAATTGAGTTAGGATTAAAAACAATAATCACCTGTCCAGCCAAACTGAGTATAATAATTTGGGTGGAAATATTGGCATTCAATGAAATAGAGGACTTTCAAGCATCCTTTTGTTATTGTGGGGTTTTTTTGGTGTTTTATTTTGTTTTTGCTTTTTGGAATGGGGAATGCAGGGCAGTTGGGGTTAAGTGACTTGCCAAGGTCACACTGCTAGGAAGTGTTAAGTGTCTGAGGCCATATTTGAACTCAGGTCCTCCTGACTTCATGGCTGGTGCTCTATGCACTGCACCACTTAACTTCCCCTCTTTCAAGCTTTCTTGATGGAAAGACTAGAGCAGGAAAGAAAATTTGACATTCAAATACAAAAAGAAAGAGAAACATGAAAAGGTATACAGGATAGAGAAATCATAAGGAATTTATTAAAGTTTAACCATTTACATTTGTATATGGAAAGACAATATTTGTAACTCATGAGATTTTTCTCAGTATGAGGAAAGTTTAAGAGAATATATATGTGTGTATGTGTGTTTGTTTCTGTGTGTGTGTATGTATAGGTGGGTGTATGTGTCTGCATGTAAATGTTGTGTGCTTATATGTGTGTATGTATATATTTCCAGAGGACACAGGATCAGTTGAATAGAAAGGGATGATATCAAATACATAAAATTAAGAGGTGAGAGAGGAATATAGCAGGAGAAAGAGAAAGGGAGAGATAGAAAAGGGTAAATTATTTTACATAAAAGAGGCAAGAGAAAGTTGTTACAATGGAGGGGAAGAGCAGGGAGGTGAAAGGGAAACCTTACTCTCATTGGATTTGACTTAAGGATAGAATAGCATACACACTCATTGCGAACCTCTGTTGACCAGGAACACCAAACCCAGTTGTGCTGTGAAGAGCAGCAAACCCCCAGTAACTGAAGAAGTTGCAGGGCAGAAAGCCCCTGGCTGTGGGCACTAACAGGATGTGGGATATTTGGCTTTGGTTTCAGGCTAGAGGGAAGAAGTGAAGATCTAGGGCAAGAGGTACTATTTCCCACACCCTAGGGCTAGAGGTGATTACAAATAATTAAGCTATCATCACATACACACAAAATGCACAGGCAAAGGAGACAAAGTCCAACCATAGAAACCTATTATGGGAATAGCGATGACCAGGATTCATCTTCATAGAAGGATATTGAAGCAAAGAAACTCCCAAAGAGTAACATCAAATGGCCATCTGCCCAAAAAGTATATACAGAAGACCTTAAAAAAGACTTTAAAAATCAAATGATGGAGATGGAGGAGTAACTAAAAAAGAAAATGAGAATAACCCAAGAAAAATATAAAGGGTATGAAAGGAAAACCACCCAATTAGAAAAATAAATCTAGAATCTTAAGGAAGAAAATGATACCTTGAAAATAAGAATTGGACTTAAAATTCTATCTCAGACACTTGACACACCAGCTGTGTGACTTTAGGCAAGTCACTTAATACCAATTGCCCTCCCAAAAGCAGGAAGAAGAAGAAGAAGAACAAGAAGAACAAGAAGAAGAACAAGAACAAGAACAAGAACAAGAAGAACAAGAAGAAGAAGAAGAAGAAGAACAAGAAGAAGAAGAAGAAGAAGAACAAGAAGAACAAGAACAAGAAGAACAAGAAGAAGAAGAACAAGAAGAAGAAGAAGAAGAATTGGGCAAAGTGAAACCAATGAAATTATAAGACATTAAGAAATGATGCAACAAAATATGAGTAATGAAAAAATACAAGAGAAAGTGAAATATCTTATATAAGAAATACAATAGATTTGGAGAATAGATCAAAAAGAGAAAATATAAAAAATAATTGGACTAACTGAAAGTTATGATCAAAAAAAGAATCTTGATACAATAATACAAGAAATAATTAAAGAAAATTGTCCTGAAGCATTAGAACAAGGGCAGGAAGTTGAAATTTAAAAAAAATCCAACAATCACCACTTAAAAGAGTTCCTATGGGCAAAACTCAAAGAAAGATCATAGTCAAATTTTGAAATCCACAGTTCAAGGAAAAAAATATTAAAAGTATCAATATTAAAAGAATTTAAATATGATGGTGCCATAATTTGAATTGTACAAGACCAGTGGCAGAGACATTAAAGAACTGCAGGTCTTGAAATGCAACATATCAAAGGGAAAAAAAACTGGGGCTCTGGTAAAAAATATCACACCCTGCAAAGTTAAATATTATTTTGAATGAAAAAAGAAAAGTGGACATCTGATAAAGTCTCAGATTTTCAAGACTTTGTTAAAAAAATATGCTGAACTCAGTAGACAATTCAACATGAAAGATCTGATATAAATATAAGGTACATAATAAAGACTGATTATAAGGGATCCATAAGGACAGACTGTTTAGTTTTTATATATACAAAATATATGTCTAAAATTTTTATCAGTAATTGAGTAGGTTGTAAGAAAGATTGGGGAAAGCCTGAGTATGATATGAATTTAAAAAGTAAAACCATTTAGGAGCAGCTAAAAGGAGTGATTGTTTTATTCAAATGAGGTGCAAGAGGAAGAATTGACGAACAGGAATTAGATGGGAAAAGTGCTGGTAGTTCTGGTAACCTACTTTCATCAGGAATGGGTGTAAGAGAGAACAATACATGTACATTTAAAAGAGTGTAGAAATCTTAGAAATTCAGAAAAAATAAAATGGTAGGGTAATAGGGAGGGAGGAGAGAACAAGGGAGGGATCTTTAGAGTGGAAGGGGAAGGAATAAGTAAATAGGGTATAGAAGGGTATTTAGATTTATTGGAATGGGATGATAAAGGAGAGATCCTTGGGGATGGGGGTAAGCAAGTCATAGGATGGCAAGGAAGTGGATTAAAGTAAAGTAGAGGAGGCAGGCAGGATAGAAAACAAGAGATATGCATATGAATAAAAACCAAGATCTGGATTAGAATAGGATTGGGAAAGTGTATATCTATATATGTATGTATATATCTATAGCTATCAAGAAACGTATCTAAACTTTATTAAAGCTTTCTGGGGTGGGGGAGAATGGGAAGACGGGGATAAAAGAACAAAGTAAAAAAGCACACGGCAGAGAACAAAAGAAAACTCATAAAAAAGCAAAGATGAACAATTCACCACACAAAAAGTATTATTTATCATACAGGCTTTCCTGAAATGAAAATTTTATTAATACATATTTTAAATCCTCTTATATGTTCTGTTATGCATACACGTCTTTTTTCTTTCTAACTTTGTATTTAAATTTATGATAATATTTTTGGTTTTTTTCTCGATTATCTATTTATGTTCTGACATATGAGTCTAAAATAAGATTAGGGGAAAAATAAAAAGTCTCTAAATCACTAATTAGAGAAATGCACATTAAAGTAATTGAGTTTTTCTCTTGTTTCTATTAAATTGTACTTAGGATTATGAAAGACCAAATTACTAAATATTGGAGGGGCTATGAGGAGATAAGCACACTAATGCATGTTAGTAGATGTGTGAAATGATCCAATACCTCCATAAAAAATAAATATGTAATGTTATGCTAGAGAGTCACCACACTCTATGTATCTTTTGACCCAGTGATGTTACTACTGAAAATATAATGCAAGGAGGCCAACAATCAGAGTTAAATCCAATATGTGCCCCCTGCCAAATATAGAAGGGTATTTTTTCCTTTCGTAGCAAGAACTAGAATTAAATTGTATTGAACTTCAATTAAGGAAATAACTGTGTGTATCAGCAAGCACCCCAGCATACCTAGGGCAGCTGCTAGCACAGATTCTTAGATCTGCTTTTCTAAAGGAAAGCAACTCAAAATTGGTTAACAAACTTTCTTCAATCAAACAAACATATCATTTACCTAGTTCAGGGGAAAATGTCAGCACCCTGAACTCCAGAGAATACAAACCCAAGTTGCAAGCACAAGTTACATATACAATTTACAAGCAGACCAAGAAACAGATCAGCAGATGGGCTTCCAACCATCTGACCATCATATCCATTACCTATTCAAGTTGCCAGAGAGGGAAGCATAAATACCTGGGTTTTTCAAAGCCAGGTGGCTCAACAGCTTCCCAGAGTCTCATCTGGCCAAATCATACAACTCTTCTCAAAGAGAGCCCCAAAGTAAACCTCACATCAGGGCATATATAAGCTTCTCCTAGGTCAGAGAGTGTCACAGCCCTCTTGACCCACTGTCCAATTACAAAGTAACAAGGTGTGGCCATTCCCAGAAAACAAGCCCCCCACCACAGGCTCCACATGACCACATTCAGCCTATTGGGGGCAGAGTATACTTTCAAATCAGGGAACATTCTCAGATTCACTTAAGCCTATCAAAGGGGCTAGGGGCAGGAAAGATCTTCAGATTCCCATTACACTGTGACATAAAAATATAATGTAATATAATTAAAGCATAATAAAAGGCAAATATGGTGGAACAGGGAGGGGTGGAGGGATTGGAGCCAAGATGGTCTAGTAAAAGCAGGGACTTCCTTGAGTTCCCCCCCCCCATATTCCTTCAAATATCTTTGAAATGACTCTAAATAAATTCTAAAGCAGTTGAACCCAGAAAATGACAGAGTGAAAAAAATTTCCAGAACATAACAGTCTGGTAGATGTTTAAGAAAGGATTGTTGCACCAGTCTGAGATACGAGCATAGTCCAGTTAAAATGCACCAGCACAGAGGAGGGCAGCAGAAAACCCTAAGCAGGCCTCAGGGGAGCGTATCACTGGCACCAATGCTGGTTTTTAGACTTTTCAATCCACAAACACCTAAAACAACTTAGGTCAGTAGGAAAGGTCTGTCAGACCTGGGTGAAATAGGAGCACATTTTGGCCCCAGTCTGAGGGCAGTGTCAGAGGTTGTTTCCAGAGCTCTCAGCCCACAGATAGTGGGGAGACTGAGGAGCTGATCAAAGGGAGACTTTAGAGATCTATTTGTTGGCCCTGAGGCAGGATTCTCTTGCTTTGCCCATGTTTGGATCTGGGTTTCAGTCCTGGGTGGTAGTAATGGGGCATGGAGGAGGGCTGAGATGGCAGAGTTTGTATTTGGAGGTGTTGGGGGTAGATCTCCTCAAAACTCCAAGGCAGAAAAGAGAGCTTCTGGTCACTCACTGTAATGCTATGCATGAACAGCTTCCCAAAAGAATGCTACTGTGAACAGCTTTTAAAGTTCTGAATACACAATATTGTGAACACTTCATTTATTCCATAACAAATCAAGGCAAACATTCACAACAAATCACAATATAATATTCACATTACATTAGAATGGCCAGATAGTTTTCACCGAAGTGGTCACAGTATTAAGAACAAAGGAAAAAAGAATAATCATCAGATATCCCTAAGGAGGTTTGCCTCCTCACTCATTCAGTCATCTCACAATACAATCTCACTCAATCTTCCACTCACGGGAAATCATAGGTTAACTTAGTCAGTCACTTATCTAGCAATCAGTCATTAAGTATCAATACTCAGTAAATGCAATCATTAGAAAATCACTCAACCCTCCCCCCACCCCTTGGTCTCTAGTAAACTTTAATTCCATCACACATTCGATATCCAAGGAGAGGCCTTTTCTTCATCTTGACCTGGGGTAGTCTCTCAGCTTCCCTGGATCCCCTTCCATGGTTCCAGTTCCTACCTAAATCCACCGATCACCTGGATTCAGAGGCAGACAGCTCCCAGGTCCTTGTCTAGTCCTGCAGGTTGTTCCTGCTTCATGCTGAACTTCCCAGGGTCCAGCACATCTCAAAACCTTCACCTCTTCTGTTGCAGGGAAATCAAGGGTCAACAAAGTGTAATGGTTATGGGATTTGAAGATCTCCTATGCCCCTTGAACTTGCTGATGTAACAGGAAGGGGTAGAGCAAGAGGAAGCTGGAACCAATCTAGAATCCATGCAGTGGTAACTGGAAGCAGCACCAACAGCAGTGGCTGTAGCTGTGGTGCAAATTTCCTCTTTTTGAGCCAGCCAGAGTCTCTGCTAAGGACTCCTGCTGAGGACTGCCAGAGACAGGAAATGTGGGGAGCCCATAGCTGCTGGGAGCAAGCTGTGTGGAGGCTGAGCAGTTGCCCTGAGTGAGGAGATGAGTATCATTTCCCGACATAGCTTGTCCTGTTTTGAAGGCTTGAGAATGTTGGTGTTTACTACATTAACTACATGTGCCAACTTCATAATTACTTTGATGACTTTGACTTTCTGGTTTTGGGACTCAGTTTTCTGGTATCTGAATAAATGCTCTAGCTATATTTCTCATGTAGAAAATCTATTACATTTTGTCATTAATAACCATATCAGCATATGTATAGTTGCTGTAGGCATTGTGAATACTGCATTGTTGATACACCAAGCCATAAACAAACAAAGTCATATCCTGGTGGCCTTCTCAGAAAGAAATCTCAGCCTTCCAGGTGTCTTTCATGACAGAACCTTCACCAGATTCTGGTATCAAGAAAATTCGAACTCAGTTCTCAGTCCAGCAAGTAGCAGCCCAACTTTTAGATGCTGGGAAAATTATGCTTCTTCCACCAGGAGCCTACCAGGAGGAAAACCCTTATTCTTGATTCTCACTGTCTCTCTCTCTGGGCTCCTTCTTATATATACACAAAGCATTGGCTTCCTTTTTTCAGCCAAACCCTTCCTGTTATGTCAGCAACAGGAGACAGAGTTCATAGCCTCTGCCTCTTTGCCACAATGGTTTGATTACTTATTAAGGGCTAAGTACCTGCTTACTTGACATAACAAAAAGGGTCTTCAAATTTAAATTGATTACCATTACACTCACAGACCAGAAAAGAGGTCAGGAGAGGAGTAAATACTCCTTTGATCATACCACCCTGGAAGAACTGAAAATGTACTAGTCTCTAGAAGTATCTCTGAAAACAGCTGCAAAAAAAAAACAAAAAAAAGCAAACTAAAGCTTTGCACAATATGTCCTCCACACTAGAAGCAGAGTTCTACCATAGCAAAGAGTCAAAAAGTCAAGTAATTAGGTGGGAAAATGATCAAACAATAGGGAAAAAATAAGATTGTAGGGTCTTATTTTGGTGACAATGAATATCAAAACAAATGACCAGAAGACAACAAAGACAAAACTCCTGCATCAAAAGACTCCAAGAAAAATAGGACTGGTCATAAGCCATGGAAGACCTCCAAAAGGATTTTGAAAATCAAGTAAGAGAAGTAGAGGAAAAATTGGGAGATAAATGTGAGTGATGCAAGAAAACCATGAAAAATAACTTAACAGCTTGCTAAAGGGGAGCCAAATAATTACTGAAGAAAATAGCATGTTAAAAATAGACTAACCCAAATGGCAAAAGAAGTCCTAAAAGTCAATGAGGACAAGGCTGGCTTACAAAGCAAAATGGGACAAATGGAAAAGGTAGTCCAAAACTCACCAAAGAAAATAATTCCTTAAAAATTAGAATGGAGCAAATGGAAGCTAATGACTCTATGTGGAATCAAGAATTATAAAATAAAACAAAAAGAATGAAAAAATAGAAGACATTTTGAAATATTTCACTGAATAAACAATTGATCTGGAAAACAGATTCAGGAGAGATCATTTAAAATTATTGGACTACCTGAAAGCCATGATCAGAAAGAGAGAGTTGAAATCATCTTTATCTCACATAAAAGAGAGAACAGAAAGCTTTTACAAGAGAGGTGAAAGAGGGGAAAAGTGAGAGGGACCAAGGAAACCTTACTCTCATCAGTTTTGGCTTAAGGAGGGAGTAACATACATACTCCATTGGGTATGGACATCTATTTAATCATACAAGAAAGTACAGGTAGAAGGGGATAAGAGAGAGGGGAATGATAGAAGGGAGGATAAATTGGGTGAGGTGGTAATCAGAAGCAAGCACTTTTGAGGAGGGAAAGGGTTAAAAGAGAGAACTGAATAAATCAGGACAGGATAGGATGAAGGGATATATAGTCAGTCTTTCACAATATGACTATTATAGAAGTGTTTTGCATGACTACACATGTATAGCCTATATCAAATTGTTTGCCTTCTCCATAAAGATGGGTGAGGAGGAAAGAAGGGCAAGAATTTGGAACTCAAAGATTTAAAAACAAGCATAAAAATTTGTTTTTATATGCAACTTGAAATTAAGATATATTGGCAATGGGGTATGGAAATCTGTCTTGCCCTACAGGAAAATAAAAGCTAAAGTGATAAGAGAAGGGGAGGTGATATAAGGGAGGATTTAATAGTAATTAATTTAGCAGATACTTAGCCCTTGGTAACTTGGGGCTAAGTTCCTCTTGGGAGAGGCAGAAGGTACAAACTCTATCTCTTGTGTGAACACAGCATGTGAACTCTGTCTCTTTTTGCTGATGTGGCAGGAGGAGGTTGGCTGAGATAGTCAACAGTGTGTGTACATAAGAAGATTTACAGAGATAGAGAATCAGAATAGGGAATTTTCCTCCTGGTGGCTCCTGGTGGAGGGAACCGAATTGTCCCAGCATCAGGAAGCTAGGCTGCTGGAATGAGAACTGAGTTGGAGTTTTCTATGAGACCAGAATCTGGTGAAGGCTGCCTGAAAGGGTGAGAAGGCTGCCTGGAAGGAGGACATATAGATATCCAGGACATAGATCTCCTGGATCCTAGGGCCAGCTGAACTGCTGGAGGACTGAAGAAGCATGACCAGGATAAGACTATATTTGTTCATTGCTTGGTTCATCCTTGAGCTCCTGTTAACAGAAGTGGTGAAGGTTTTGAGATATGCTGGACCCTGTGAACTTTAGTGTGTATCAGGAACTTCTTAGAGGACTGGATGAGAACCTGGGAGCTCTCTGCCTCTGAATCCAGGTGACTATTTTATGGATTCAGGAAGGAGCTGGGATGATGGAAGGGGATCCAGGGAATCTAAGACACCAACCTGAGTCAAAATGAAGAAAAGTCCTCCCCTTTGATGCATGATGAAATTGAAGTTTCCTAGACACAAAGGGGTGGAGGGTTTGTGTAATTTTCTAATGACTGTATTTAGTGATTAATAATATTTAGTGACTTATTGTTAGATAAGTGACTGATTAAGTTAATCTATGACTGCCCATGAGTAGAAGATTGATTACTGTACTGTTAATTGATTGAATGATTAAGTAAGGAGGGATTCTTTCTCCCTTAGGGAAGCCAGATGATTATTCTTTTGTTCTTTGTTCTAAATATAGTGGCCACTGTAGTGAAAACCATGTGGCCATTCTAATGTTAAGCTATTGTGAAGACTATATTGTGATTTTCTGTGATAAGATGTAATGCTGTGAATATTATGTTGTGATGTATTGTGAATGTTTGCCTTGATTTGTAATGGAATAAATGGAGTGTTCACTATTACTGTGTAATCAGAATCTTAAAAACTCTTCACAGTTGCATTCTTTTGGGAATATGCTAGTGCATGACATTACAGGGGGCAGATTGGGGGAAGGGGTAATCAGAATACACACTATTTTCAGGTGGGGGGAGGGAAGAGATGAGGATAAAATTTGGAAACCAAAAATCTTGTGGAACTGAATGTTGAAAACTAAAAATAAATTAATAAAAGGAAAAAAAGAAATGGCAAATATGAAAAATTCAATGAAACTTGGAATAACGTGTATGTGTTGAAGTCAAATAGAATAAGTAGAACTAAGAGCACGATTTATAAAGTATTCACAAAGATACTTAGTGGAAAGCACTATGACAAGCCTACACAAATGTGATTGCTGAAATAAGTAATCTTGACTCCATAAGACTACAAATGAAACATACTTCCCAGACAAGTCATGGTCATCAGATGTGGAATGATATATGTATATACACTGTAAGACACTATTGTCCTTTCTTTTTTATAAAGGAAGAAGAATGAGCTCTGGAAGATTTCTATATTATCCAACTTTCTCAGCAGTTCATTTCAGACACTGCGTGCCATCAATCATGAATGTATTTAAACCACATCCACATAATTTGGTTCAATTCTGGAAGCCACATTTTTTAAGGAAATTACAAACTGGAAGGCAACCAGAGAAGATGGACAAGTTATTGAAGGTTTTCCAGTTCAGTTAGTCAACTATCACTTATCACATGTCATTTATGTGTGAAGAAGTATGTTAAATTCTGGGAAAACAAAGAAAAGTAGAAATAATGTATTTGTTCTCAAGGGGAACACATTCTAATGGGGGAGACAACATCTATACAACTGTGTAAATACAAGATATGTTCAGGATGAATTAAAGGTAATCTTGGGCGAATACCCTATATGTGCTTGGGGAGGGGAGAGAGGAGACCAGGAAAAGTTTAATACAGAGGGTGAGGTTTAAACCTTAAAGTAAGTCTGGTAAACCAGAAGTTAGGTAAAGCAGAAATGAATAGGAATATTCTAGGAATGGGGTAAAGATGATGAAAAGGCAGGGAATCAGGACTAGAAACCATGCAAAAAGAGGAACCATTGAATAATGAGGGATGTTTATCCTAAAAGAGAGAAGACTGGAGAGGATACTGCCACTATATTCAGTCATATGATACTCTGTATAGCTCTATTTGAGAGGAGAATCAAATTTGTTCTAGTTTTAAGTCTGGAAGACAGAACTAAATGTTAGAAGTTGCAAAGATTCTAATAGAGCTATACAAAAATGAAAAACAAATATTGGATGATCACATATTTGAATCATGATAGAGAACATAGATTTTCAAGTCCAGTGGGAATACTTGGGTATTAGGCATGTATTGTTATTTATTATTGTTATCATTGTTGTATCACTGTTAATGAACTATTTACTATTTCAGGACCACTTAGAAGAAAATATTTGAAAGCCTTAACACACAACATAAATTCATTTGTAGTTTTCTTATTATGTCCTAGAGAACAGTGGTTGTGATGATGACTATATTTGGGATTGGGGAAGGGAATAAGTAGTTAGAAGTGACAGAGTACCAGTCAGAACATTGCTACCTTGGGAAACAAGGCAAGGAACTATTTATTTCTAGATATAAAAGAAAGACCTTGAAAATAGAAGAAGAGTATGCCTTTAGAAGAACTATTTTAAATTGCTTTAACACTCAACATATAACTCTTTACATTGTTATTCCTTGGATTTCCCTCACTACTGCCACCACCCAAGTCACTATACTTTCTTTGGTTTTTAATTGAAAAAAACCCACAAAACTAAAACACCTTATGTCCTCACCTCATAGACATGAAATGAAAAAAAATGTACCAGGATTTAGAAGACTACGAGAAAAAAATATGTATCTTCACTTCCTTTGCCAGCTGTGCAAAATGGTTAAAAAATATTCAGGAAGGGTACTATTATCTTGGTCTTTCAATTGCAGTCCTATGTTACTCCCCAGTGAGAAAATATTTTCATCTGGCAGAGCCAAACAGATCATTTTGTATGTAGAGTATTAATTTTGCACAATTTCTATGATTAATGCTCTTAAAAATATAATTGGGAGGTTTTTATCATAAATGAAACTGAAATGTTTATCTTATACTAATACGGTGGTATTGTCTTATTATAAAAGTAGGATAAGAAAGATTATGGAAGCAAAAAGTATGCCAGACCACTAAGTCCTAAGCACCAAAAAATTAGTTTTAAACATCATTACCTCACTGCCATAAGATTTCCTCAATTCAAATGTAGAAAGCATATTTGTGCCTGCAATTGGAGGGCTATTTCCTAGAGATTAAATACATTTTTTAAAGCTAAGAGCTGTGTCAAAAAATTTCTTGGGGCTGATATTATAAACCATAGCTAAAGGTCAAGGGCAGAACTAGAATATAATATTCATTGAAGAGTGTAAGCAAAACAACAGAATACAGTCCTTCAGAGCCCTAGCAAATATCATTCATTTCATGTCTTTTGGATTATCTCTTCAATAATATTCATATCAAGCAAAAAATCAATTCAGAAAGATTGAGAGATATCAGATCTGGGAAATGTAAAAGAATGAAAAATATGAAGTGGGGGAGAGGACTCAAGTTTTCTTCTTTGCTAATTATAGATTTCTCCATTCTGCAAATGAGTTTACAAATAGAGAAAGAGCGAACAAATGTATTCTCCAATATTCTGACATAAGAATAATTTTCTCTTCAAAATCTCTCCTAAGAAAGCTAAATGGAGAGAGCATCATGAAAGGGTATATAAGGCATATGCTGAATTCCAAAATACGCCTTTGCTGCTTGGAATAGTTCTTTCCATGATCAGATTCACACAAACAGAAAATCATGGAAATTTTCCTAATTGTGATATGATTGGGCTGTAAGGTGTTTATCATTATTCAGTAAATTTGTTTTTATAAGATAACTTAGAGAAATTGGTTAAAGCCTTCTTGTGCACAATATTTGCAGTGAGTACTATGATCATTTCAACAACAGTGTCAGATAAATTTTGGTTCTATAACTCAGAATTACTCAGCATGGATAACTAAGACAAAAGACGAATATATCATAGTATCATGCAATCTATTACATTCTTGTTTCTAAAAAAATGTTTTGCTTGCATAAGTCAGTATAAGGATAAATCAACTAAAAGCAAATTAAGACATTATGTAAAAGGATGAAATATAATTCAGGATGAAAGAAATTAAACAAAAAAAGTATATTTCCTCTCCCACCAGTCTCAAACTGTTATTCATCACTACTTCTAATTCCTTTTGACCTTGAAGGTGAAGTCTTTGAATATTCCTTGGGTTTGACCAGTCCATGCATATTTATGAAACTTGCCTGGAACTTTCCTTTCTTCCAGCTCAGTTTTTACAACCACTAATAATCTGCTAAAAAGGAAATTAATCAATTCTTAGAATATAAGATCTCTTTGAGCTCTTAGAGATTATTTACTCTATGGTACTTCTAATTTTACAAATAAATATAATTGGGGATCAGAAATATTGAATGGCCTGCCCAATATCATCTTGCTAGGAAGTGGAAATTCAGAAACTAAAATGTTCATTCAACCTGCCAACTCCAAACCAGTGCTCTCCTCATTATACACTACTGCATTTACAACTCCATAAGACTTAGTATAGTGTCTGGCACATCCTAGATAACTGGTTGTTGCTGTTGCTTTTCTTTTCTTTTTTTAACATTTCTGTATGTCTTAGGAAAGAATTTGCTCCATTTCTCTTAAATACCCTTGTCATACACTAAACTACGACCAACAACTACTGCTTATAAGGCTTGCCTTTAGTGGAAGATATTCAACATAGGACCCAAATCAAAGAGAAATTCTCTAAGGATGACCATGTATTCCAAATGTTTCCTTGAGTAGATGATATTGTGTTGATTGCATCAAGGACTTGAATATTGTAGTGTCCTCACAAAATCCGTAACTATTCAAAAATGTGTTAAACACCAGAGAAAAGACCAAGTGGATATAGAATGTCCATTAACTATACTATAACATGCCATTGGATAAACAACCCACAAAGCTTGATCATCAATGTAGATATGAAAATGGATGCAGGTATGTCTACCAATAGAAAGATTTATGCTTGTAAATAGATAGTGAGAGTGATGTCTGTCTACATCTCTGTTTATCCTCTCTATCTGTAATATTGGAAAGATAGTGTAAAATAATAAGATGTTGGTCTATGAATTTAATAGGAAGAAGAGAACAATTTAAATTACTTTTAAGGGATGGGGTAAAGATGACAGCTTAGAAGCAGAAGAACTCCATGGCTCCCCCCATAACCACCTCAAATACCTGTAAAATATGACTCTAAACAAATTTTAGAGCTCTAGACACACAAAATTACAGAGTAAAGCTCTTTAAGGAGAGCCAAAGGCAGCCAGGCAGGCTGACAGAAGGGGGTTCCTCAAAGCACACTGGGAGCCCAGACCAGCACCACATGAACCCACAGGTAGAGCTCTAGGGTGGCCAGAACAAGCAGCAGCTGGAGCTTTCAGGAGAGTGGATCATGGGCAGTTGTGGCAGTTTACAGACTTATAAACTCATCAGAAACAAGGACTAAGTGAAAGGTCAGTGGAATTCAGCTAAATTTGGGGGAGAGAGTCCAGCCGGCAGGCTCCGGGGTGAGAAGAAGCAGTGGCAGCCTTGTTGACACCTACAAGTGTCTGTGTCAGAACTACCAGCCTGCAGATTGCAGGGGGGGGGCAAGCTATAATTCAAAGGCTAAGTGCTCTTGCCTTAATCAGCTTGGATCAGGATTATGATCTTGGTTGGTGGTACTGAGGTGCGTGACCATTGAACCAAAGCTGGTGGGGACTGCAGAGACAGTGGCTCCCTAATAGCTCCAGCAGCCCTGAAAACCACAGTGATTTGGGACAAAAATATCTCCTCTGGAAACAGAGCTTTATTGAGATCAAAAGTCAAGTAATTGACTGACAACATGAGCAGGCAAAGGAAGCAAAGTGAGAACAGCAATCCAACTTTAGATTCTTTTTGGGGGGACAAAAAGGATCAAATCATGGAATAGGAGGAAGACAACATAGTCAGAACTCCCACACCAACAGCTTCCAAGAAAACTGTAAGGTGGTTATAATCCATAGAGGAGCTTAAAAAGGATTTTGAAAACCAAATAAGAGAAGCAGAGGAAAAAGTGGGAAGAGAAATGAGAATGATACAAGAAAATCATGAAAAGATTCAACAACCTGACTGAAGAAAATAATACCTTAAAAAACAGACTAACTCAAATTGCAAAGGAGGCCCAAAAAGCCAATGAGAAGAAAAATGCCTTAAAAAGTCAAATCTCTCAGATGGAAAAAGAATCTCAAAAGCTTTCTGAATAGAATGATTCCTTCAGAGTTAGAATGGGGCAAATGGTAGCAAATGACTTTATGAGAAATCAAGATACTATTAAACAGATCCAAACAAATGATAAAATAGAAGGCAATGTGAATTATCTCCTTGAAAAAAAAAACCACTGACTTGGAAAATAGATCCAGGAAAGACAATTTAAAAATTATTGGACTACCAGAAAGCCATGATGAAAAAAACAACAACCTAGAAATTATGCTTCAAGAAATTCTCAAGGAAAATTTCCCTGATATTTTAAAACCAGAGGGCAAAATAGAACTTGAAAGAATTCACTGATCACTTCTTGAAAAATATCCCCAAAAGAAAACTCCTAGAAATGTTGTCGACAGGTTCTGTACTTTCCAGATCAAGGAGAAAATATTACAAGCCACCAAGAAGAAACAATTTAAATACTGTGAAAACACAATCAAGAAAACACAGGATCTAGTAGCTTCTGCATTAAGGGATGGAACGGCCTGGAATATGATATTCTCAGGATCAAGGGAACTAAAATTAAAACCAAGAATCACCTACCCAGCAAAACTGAGTATAATGTTTCATGGGAAAATATGGTCATTCAATGAGGTGAAGGACTTCCAAGCATTCTTGATGAGAAAAACAGAACTGAATAGAAAATTTCACATTCAAATACAATAAGCATGAGATGGTAAACATGGAAAAAATTCATAAGGAACTTATCAAAGTTGAACTATTTACATGCCAGCATAGAAAAACAATAATTGTAACTTATGTAACTTTTCTCAGTATGAGGATAGTTGAAGGGAATAAAAATGTACATGTGTATATATACACATATGTCTATATAGGAGGGTAAATATACATAGGAATACATATGTGAACGTGTCTATATGTGTGTACATAGACAGAGGGCACAAGATCAATTGAATAGGATGGGATAATATTTTAAAAGGGGAAATTGAGAGTTGGAAGAGGAATAGTATGAGAGGAGACAGGAAGAGACAAAATTGGGTTAATCCTCTCACATAGAAGAGGCAACGGATAACTTTTCCAATGGAAGGGAAGAACAGGAAGGCAAAAGAGAATGGGTTAATCTCACTCTCACTGAATTTTGCTGAGGAAAGCAATGACATATAGTCTAAATTGGGTATCTTGGCCTACAGGAGAATGGGGTGGGGGAAGAGGATGGGGTGGGGAGGATGGAGGGGAGATCAGGTTGGGGGGAGGGTTATTCAGAACCCACACTTCTGTAAAGGGACAGGGGTACATTAGAGAATAGACCAAGTTGGGCATGGGATAGGAAGGAGAGACATTATCAGTTTCTCACATTATGCCCACTGTGGAGATTTTCTGTGTAATTACACACGTACAGCCTGTACTTAACTGCTTGCCCTGTCAATGGGGGTGGGTGATAAGGGAGGAAGGGAAAGAATCTAAAATTTAAAGTTCTAAAATAAAATATTATATATATATATATAATCATTATTATTTACATGCCATAGGGAAATAACATATACAGGTTCTGGGGTAGGGAGATCCATCTTGCCCTTTCTGAAATTCAAAGGGGTAATAGTGGAAGATATAGGAGACAGCAGATTGTGGGAGAGGGTATACAGTGGGATTGTTGTTTTTGGTGGGTGGGTAGGGGAAGGACAGGGAGAAAATTTGTAACTCAAAATATCATGGAAACAAATGATGTAAACTAAAAATAAACAAAAGTTTAACAAAAAGAGGAATCTAAAAACCTCCTCCAGTTTCTCAACTTCAACCAGAAATAAAGTCTTAGATTTTGAATACCAATGACCTGCTGGTTTTCTATAGCTGAAAGATATAGAACACCAGTCTCTGAAGAGTTAAAAATGCATTTCATGCAAAAGAG
This sequence comes from Pseudocheirus occidentalis, assembly GCA_028646575.1. Classification (NCBI taxonomy): domain Eukaryota; kingdom Metazoa; phylum Chordata; class Mammalia; order Diprotodontia; family Pseudocheiridae; genus Pseudocheirus; species Pseudocheirus occidentalis. Next base: position 8,102 of record JAQQSW010000033.1, on the reverse strand, counting down.
AAATAGGTACATAGAGGCTAAGAGCAGACTACAGTACATAACCAATGAGTAACTTTTAAGAAAGGGAACATAATATATTATCAGCAATGTCTGATACAAAAGGGAAAAATAAACCCATCATAGTAAATGTGAGTGATAGCACATTGACAGTTGCAGGGTTCCACAGGTGTGCTTGAGATATTATGAAAAAGTGAGCATGTTGAATAGATCCCCTATGGCCCTATTGATCAAAATCTGGTTCAATAGGTCACTGAGACCTTGAGGGTTCAAATAATCAAATCTATTCCTTTAAATATATATGCATGTAAGTATCTAACTATCTGTTTATCTATCTATCTATCTATCTATCTGTCTGTCTGTCTGTCTGTCTATCTATATCTATATCTATCTATATCTATATCTATCTATCTATCTATCTATCTATCAATCTATCTATCTATTGGTGCAGACCTGGTTCCCCTATTAATCTATCTGGGGGAAAAGTTTGTTCAAACTTCTGTGGGTCTATATTACAGCTCTTTTATCAAAATAGTCCCAACAGATGTTGTAGGAAGGAGGCATCGATGTCAAATTGTTCCTCCTGAGTTCCATGCAAGTACATGAAGACTCAAAAGGATAGAGAGACATGGAGAGATTACAATCTGATTATGTGAAGAAAACTTTTAAATAAGTGTAATAATTAGTCCATTTGATTGTTTTAAGGATGTGTCAATACCAAACACTTGATGGCTTTCCTCCTATCTATACAGAAGAATATCCAAAATATAGAGTTACAACTACATTCTCAAAATCATGTTTACTTAGGTTTGCTTTTTAGGTTTTAAGGAGAAACTATCTTCTTGTCAATCATTCTGTCCAATTTCAGTATCACATTAATAATTTTTTTAAAAGCAAAACAAACAAAACCTTTCACCAAATTCCCAATCTGATATTTTTTCCTAACCTATTTCAGACAGCTTTTCTGAACAAGCCACATAGTTTTTCCCTTTCTCTAGACATTTGAAACATATAGCTTACTTCTCATGTGTATTTTTTAAAGTAAAGTTTTCCATTAGATGGCTCAAGGTTTGGGGAATAATATGCTTCGAGTATCATCCTTTAGTCTCTCCAGTCTGTAGGCACTATTGGAAGTGAAACATTGACCTCTACAGTACCCTGATCTCTTATTTCCCTGAGACAAGGAGAAAATCATCCTCATAATGATGTTCTCTTAGATTCCCAGTGATATTTGTTTAATCTAAAGAATGGAAATAACACGCCAGTTTCAGAACAGCTGTTTTCAGCTGCTCTGAAGATCCAGAAATCTCACTGGGAAATTTTCTCACTAAATTTTCTGTATGCATTTAGTAATATTACCTTAGATGACAAAATCATGGAGTTATTTATTTTCTATAATCAGATAAGTACTAAAATGTAAATATTGGCAGGTTCCACTGCCCAGTATAATTCAATGTGCATTATTCAAGCATTGCTAAATAGTGGCTAAAGAATGTTTTATTTATACCCCTCTAGCAAAATGTAATATGTAAAGTTCTTTAAAACATTTCAATTCAAAGTGATAAGGGAATTCAGCTGACTTAATGGAAGCGATACAATTGTTTTGATTTTATAGAAGTGCACCATACAATTAAGAATAAAGAGATACAAAGAAAAAAATTTAAAAAAAGAATATAGCGTTTTCTTAACAACCACATAACGCCATTTGAGGTTAGGTGGGCATAGACACAAGTTTAGAGATGTGGTTTCATGCTGTGGAGCAGCATTCTCAGGGCTCCTTCACACTTACAAAAATTACTGAGAGGCTCCCACCAAAAAGCTTTTGCTTAGAAATATTTTATGTGCCCCTCCCAGGATAAATTAAGAACTTCTAATATCACTAATATCATCAGGATCTTAGTCATTCAACCTTGTAGAGAACATTTTTCAGTCTATTCTTATTGGAATGCTGGAGGGTAGACTACTAAACTCCTCCCCAAACTTTGCTGCTTTATAGAAAGCAGAAACTGGACTTGCAGCTTATTACCCTATCTGTAACTCTTCCAAGTTTCACCTTCTTAGAAAAAGATACCCTTCTCGTGTGCACTTCCATGTTTCCGGTTCCCTTTTATATGTTGTCTTCCCCAAATAGATTTTAAGTTCCTTAATGGTAGGCACTCTTTTTCTTTTTCTATTTGTATTCCCAGAGCTTAGCACAGTGCCTGCTATTAAGCACATACAATGTGCTTAATAAATGTTTATTGAATTTAATTGAATTATCTGTTGATATTTGCCATTTTAAAATTAAATTGTCTTAATATTATTATGAAAATAGTTTTGACTGGAAGTGGTCTCAGAAATTCCCAGGGTAACCCAGATTTCTCTGGGAATAGTGAAATACCAGTGAGGAAATCCTCTCTACCAATGCAGATCAACGATTGTTTTGAAACTTATTATCTTACAGAACTGCCTACGGTGAGGTTTGGGGCTTAGGGGTACTTGAGACCCCAAAATGCAAACACACCAGCTCCAGCCAAATGAATTTGACTCAACCTTCTCTCAGTCAAAGTAAAACTAAGTTGATCAAAAATTCGCCATAATGTATAGACTGTTATGGAGCCAGAGCATTTGTGATGCTTGTATTGAGGAGTGGGCCAGAACAATCTGAAGCAGACTGAGTCTGAGCTAGATTGAATCTAAGTACCTTCATGGAGGCAAGATGGATCTTATATACAGAAATATTGTGGGAGGATTCTAGGGGTGGTATGGAGTGGGGGTTTGGGGATGGCCTTGACAAGAAGTCTAAGGAGGATCTTAAGGAACAATGGAGGTTAGACTCTAGGAATGGGATTAAGGGTGGGAAATAGTTAAACCCTACCTGGAAATGAATGACAATGGAGGGATAGGCTAGTTTAAAAGTAACAGAGATTTTTACCTAGCCATAAAGACTTATCATCTCAATCAAATACCTCATCAAATACCTCATCATTCAAGAAGAGTTCAAGGGGCTTCACAGAGCCTGTACCCCATCACCTGGACCATTGAAACATTAAGTGATCTAACCCATAAAAGCTTGCAGAGACAACATGAACTGTCATGTGTGAAGAACAGCAAAAAGTCTAAGGTTATTGAATTGTAGAGTTTGGGGAGAAGAGCAAAATGTAAGATGATGAAAAAGATGGGAAGGAGCTATGTCGTGAAAGGTTTTTAAAGCCAAACAGAAGGTTTCATATTTGATCATGGAGGTAATAAGGAATCACTGGAGTTTATTGAGTAGATGAGAGAGACAAGGTCAGACCTACACTTCAGGAAGAATATTTTGACAGTTGAGTGGAGAACAGATTAATTGACAAGAGACTTGATTCAGGGAGAGCAGCCAAAAGGCTACCACAATATCTCAGGCATGAGGTGATGAGGTCTTACTCCAAGGTGGTAGGGGTGAGGGGAGAAAAGGGGACATATACCAGGGATGTGGTAGAGACAGACTTGATAAGGCTCAATAGTGAATTGGATATGTGATGTAAGTGATGGACACCTAGACTGCAAACCTGTTTGACTGGAAATGAAGAGATCTAGGGTTCCGTAAAATGTAGAGGTCAGGGTTAGGGGTGCTCAAGACCCCAAAATACCAACACACCAGGTCCTGCTGAATGAATTCAACTCAAGTTTCTTTCAGCCAAAGGAAAGCACAGTTTATTAAAAGTTCACCATATTGGGTAGACTCTTAAGGTGCCTCAATATCTGTAAGGCTTGTATTGGACAAAAGGGCTTGTATTGGACACTGAACAAGTCTGTGCTAGAAAATACTATGGTGCTCTCATACCACATGGAGGCAAGATAGGGTCTTATACACAGAAATATTGTGGGAGGAATCTAGGGGTGGTCTCAGGGAGGAGTTTAGGGAGAGTCTTCAGGAGGAGTCAATGAGCTCAAACTCCAGTAATGAATGATTAAGGGTGGGAAGTTGCCTGACAAAGGAGCGTTAAAGGTTTGGGCAGAGGCACAATGAAAGGCCTATGGCCTCAGGCAAATGCCTCATCAAATGGGAAAATTCAGTCAGAGTTCAAGGGGGTTCCTAGAGCCTGGACCTCATCAGATGGTAGATGCTTTTCTCAAGAGAAATAGGCAATTTAGAAAAGGATTTTTGCAAGGTAATGATACACACATTCTGGGCATGTTTGAGAGGGCCACAAGACATCCAATTTGGCATGACTATTAGGCAATCTTAATGCAAGATTGGAATTCATGAAAGTGTTTAGAGTTAAACAGACAGATATAAATTATCTGCATACAGATGATACTTGAACCAATTGGAGCTTATGAGATCACTAAGGGCTATAATAATAAGGGAGAAGAGAATAGAGTCTAGGACATGATTAGAGAAATATTCACAATTATTGAGTGTGACTTAGATAAGAAGATCTATCAAAGGATACTGAGGAGGAGTTAACAATGTAGCAAGATAATCAAGAGAAAGCATTTAAATAAAGGAAATATCTAATTGGACATAAAACCACAAAGATCAGGCTTTGACCTCCACTTCAGGCATTTACTATCTATATGTCATTTATATTACATTGTGTGTGTGTGTATATATATATATATATATATGTGTATATATGTATGCATGCATGTATGTGTGTAGTCAATATATCATCCTTCTGTTGTCATTGAACCTCTTTGAGAAAGAGAGATAAACAACAATTTTATTCTTTTGCATTACAAAGTTCATGTAATACATGCTATATAGTATGTTACAGTACCACTATTACCTTGTTCTCGCTTTTATTTTATTTGGGAGGAGTTGAGAGAGAAATAGTCAAAAGACAAATCATTATTTTGCTTTTCATACCTGTGCTATCTAAGTAGCATAGAAGTTAAGAGTGTTGGACTTAGAGTCAAAAAGACTTGTGTTCAAATGCTGCTCCAAATGCAAAAATATGAAAATTAATTAACCTCTCCCAGTTTCAGTTTCTTCATCTGTAAAACAGAAGTATAAATTATTGTAAGGATCAAATGAGAATATATATATATAATATTTTTCAAGCCCTAAAGCATTATACAAATGTTAGCATTTAGCAGGTTATATTTAATGTTATGAACACTATTATATAGAGGAATAAAATGTCTTTTTGAATTCTTACTGAATTGGATTAAATTTACAGTACTATTATGATGAGATAATATTGTCTATAAAGTTACAGACATAATTTAGAAATTTGACCCATCATAATGGCTGATTGTTAAAGAATCATTGTATCCCCATAAGGATGATTTAATTTAGTTATTAAGATGTCTGGTATAAATAGAACTGCCTTTTGAAGCAACTTATTTCTATCTTTCAAAGAGCTTCAGTTTATCTCCTTTGGGTTTTATGGCTTTTCTTAAGAGACCAAAGTTTTAAAGAGTCTGAACTTTTAGTTCCTCAATAATTCTACTTGTATCCATGTGTGGCCAAGGCTATCTATCACATAGTTTGTTATCTCAAGCCAATTCATTTATTTGCTGTCATCTAAGCTATTCATGAAACAAAGACTTGGCTCACAGTTTACTTGCAAATAATGGCATTGAACAGTAAGAACCTTAAACATCTGGTGAATGAGGAAAATAGGGAGTTGGATCACATGGATTCCAGTTCTAAAATTCCGGTGATTTTGTCCTATTTGAAACTGGAAATAGCCACAGATGTCTAAGAACTCTTAAGAAATCTTTCTTTTTTTTATTTCGTTAAGAAACATTCTTTGACATCTGTGGCTTTAGATTGGAAACTATCAGAGCAACTTCATGGAAAATGTTCATGCTGTACTTTAACTCTGCAAAGTCAAAAAGGTGAGTTCAAAAAGGTGAATTCAAGAGTCCTTTAAAACACTTTTTATGACATAAATATTGTGCTGATATCTAAACTAGGAAAAACTAAAACAGAAAATTGTAGACCAATTTCCCTAATGTCCATAGGTGTAAACATTTTGAATGAAATACTAGCAAGGCAATTATGGCAATCTATCAAAAGGATTATACACAATGACCAAGTGGGATTTATGACAAAAATTCAGTCTCGGTTAAATATTAGTAAAATTATCAAGATAATTGAACATATGAATGATAAAACCAAGAGAAATCATATGATTATTACAATAGATGCCGAAAAAGCTTTTGACAAAATATAACACTCATTTCTACTAAAAAAAAAATAGTGTAGGAATAAAGGGAATGTTCCTTAAAATGATAAGCAGTAGAAGATGTTGGCGTAGAAGCAGTAAGGTCCCTCAGCTCCCACACCACCACCCTAAACATCCACTAAATTATGAGCCCAGATAAAGCCTAGAACTCTCAGACTCACAAAAATACAGAGAACCCATCTCTTGCTGAAGGCAGCTCGGCAGCAGGGGCTCATCGTGGCAGCTGGAATGGAGGCTGGAACAGCCTGAAGCCGAGATTGCAGCCAGGCCTGGGATGGAGGGAAGGAGCCGGGCTGAGCTGAGCCCAGCGGGCACTGAAGCCAGTCAGCAGCAGTTCTACAGCCTCCAGCACCACCACATCTGCCAAGGCATGAGGAACAGGTCGGGAGAGGGGCAGCTCGCAGCAGAGAACGGCCAGCCCCAAACTGCAGCCCAGGCCAGGCTAGGCCCCAGGGAGCCCTGGAGGAGCTGAGTCTCTCAAGTAACAACATGAGTCTACTTCAAAGAAAATCTAAAGCACCTGCCTGAGGGGAGCTTGGGTCAGAGACCGTTAGTGAAAGTTGAAACTCTGAAAATTAATTTGGGGGTGATAAAGCAGTTTGGCCAATCTGCCCCCAGGGCAAGGAAGCAGTGGGGTTGGGGAACTACTGGAACCAGCAGCGGTGGCCCCCACCAGGCAGCTTCAGAACCCCTGGCCTGTGGACTCCGCAGGGGGGCTGAATCAATTGATCAGGGACAAGTGCTCTTGGGTTCAATGGCCTGGATCTGGATTGTGGTCTTGGGTGGTGGTCCTGGGGTGCAATTTCAGCAAGCCAAAGCTGGGGGAACTTGCAACACCCCTCTAATAGCTCCTGCAGTTGGGAAAACCCCAGTGATTTGGAACAGAGCTTCTCCCCTTGGAAGCAGAGTTTCACAGACCTAAAAAAACCAACCAATTAATTGACTGGCCAACATGAGAAAGAGGAAGCAAAATAAAAACACCAATAAAACTCTAGAATCCTTTTTTATGGATAAAAAGGGTCAAAGCATGGAAGGGGAGGAAGAGAGCCCAGAAGCCAGAACTCCCACACCAAATGCTTCCAAGACAATTAAAGAATGCCTAGAAGCTATACATCAACTGAAAAAGGACTTTGAAAACCAAATAAGAAAAGTGGAGGAAAAATTGGGAATAGAAATGAAAATGATGTGTGAAAAATCATGAAAAGAGAGTCAACAACCTGACTGAAGAAAACAACACTTTAAAAAATAAATTAAGTCAAATGGCAAAAAAACTCCCAGAAAGCCAATGAGTATAAGAATGACTTAAAAAGTCGAATTTCCCAGATGGAAAAACAATCTTAAAAGCATTCTGAAAAGAAAAATTCCTTCAGAATTAGAGTGGAGCAAGTAGAATCTAATGACTTTATGAGAAACCAAGATATTATTAAACAGTTACAAAGAAATGAAAAAATAGAAAGCAATGTGAAATATCTCCTTGAAAAAACCACTAACCTGGAAAATGGATCCAGGAGAGACAATTTGAAAATTATTGGTCTACCTGAAACACACGACCAATAAAGGAACTTGGAAAGCATCCTTCAAGAAATCCTCAAAGAAAATTGCCCTGATATTCTACAATGAGAGGGCAAAAATAGAACTTGAAAGAATTCATAAATTACCTCTTCAAAAGGATCCCCAAAAGAAAACGCCTAGAAATGTTATTGCCAGGCTCCCGAATAAGGACAGGGACAGTTAAAGGAGAAAGTACTACAGCCTTCCAAGAGAAAACCATTTGAATACTGTGGAAGCACTATCAGAATAACCCAGGATCTGGCAGCTTCGACACTGAGGGATCACAGGGCCTGGAATACGATATTTCGAAGATTAAGGGAACTGAGATTAAAACCAAGAATCAACTACCCAGCAAAATTGAGCATATTGTTCCAGGGGAAAATATGGTCATTCAAT
>JAQQSW010000032.1:100056-199813 GCA_028646575.1 Pseudocheirus occidentalis | reverse complement strand
CTGAAGTTCACAGGGTTCGGCACACCTCAAACCCTTCAGGACTTCTCTTGCCTGGAACTCAAGGATCAGCCAGGCCACCAACAAACAAAGTCCCATCCTGTTCATGTCTTCAGTCAGCTTCACTGAGGAGCCAACTCCAAAATCTGTTTTGACTCTCTCAAATTCTTCCTTATATACAGCACAGGCCTCCTGTCTGGCCAGTAGCCTTCTCCCAAGTCAGCAGGGGAGTGTCTCAGCCTTCTCCCAAGTCAACAGGGGAATTCACACCTTTTCACCAATGGAGGAGTTCTACCTTTCTATACTTAGCCCTAAGTTACTAAGTGCTACTTAGCCCTAAGAATCTGATCTACTTAGCCCTAAGTATCCAATAAACTGATTACCATTACACAAGGGCAGATTGTAACTCTCTTATGCCTTAGTAGATGAGTTTACAGAATAATTATGACTAAAAAATTCATTACCTTGTAGGCAATATGGTGCTGAGCTTCTGTGAATTTAGTCTGGTCTTTGGACAGCTGACACATAATTCATCAGATAAATGAAGATTACCAAGACTATAGACAAACTTTAAGTAAGATCAGAAGTGGCATATGATCTTATAAGACAAATTTATTTTAGATATGGGATTCTTAATCTTTTTTTGAGTCTTGGATCCTGTTCACTGTCAAGTGAGGCCAATAGACCGCTTTTCAGAGTGAAGTCTTTAAATGACTAAAGAAATGAAAATACCCTTTTCGCTAAGAGTAGGGAAAATAAAAATGCTTTCCTTCTCCATCCAAGTTCATGAATCCCCTGAAATCTATCCATTCACTGCAGTTTAAGAACCCCAGTTTTGATATTTAGCTTAGAAAAGGTTTGTAATATTGGAGCCATCCACTAATATCTGTAGATATCTGATCTTTTTTCAAAATTCTACATTAAGCTAGGTTAGAGAGCTATTTAGATCACTTTCTTTTTTTTTCACCTTCTACATTTTTTTCTGTATTTTGGAGGGCAGTTGGGGTTAAGTGACTTGCCCAAGGTCACAGGGCTAGGTGTGTGTGTGTGTGTGTGTGTGTGTGTGTGTGTGTGTGTGTGTTACGTGTTTGAGGCCGGATTTGTACTCAGGTCCTCCTGATCAGGTCTGGTGCTCTATTCACTGCACCACCTAGCCACCCCTAGATCACTTTCTTGATTCCATGATTCATGTTACATTGCTCAGGAAGAGATAATTTCTTGGAGTGAAATCCTTATCTAAAATATGAAAATTGGGGCAGCTAGGTGGTGCAGTGAATAGAGCACCAGCCCTGGAATCAGGAGGACCTGAGTTCAAATCTGGCCTCACACACTTAACACTTACTAGCTGTGTGGCCTTGGGCAAGTCTTAACCTAACCCCAATTGCCCTAACCTTCCTCCCTCCAAAAAGAAGTAAAATACAAAAATCAAAGAGAATCACATTCTTAAAAATCAAGTGAACTGTTTTAAAACTTATGTGTTTACGTTAAGATATAGTGGTAGTCTTTCAATTTTTTTTTTCATTTAAGTACTTTGTCAAGTAAGGAATAGCTGTGTTGTGAAGTGGACAGAGTGTTGGACCAAGAGTTAGGAAGACTTGAGTTCAAGGGTGGCCTCAGAAATTTCTAGCTCTGTTACCTTGGGCAAGTCATTTAACCTGTCTGCCTCAGTTTCCTCAGCTGTAAAGCAGGGATAATCATAGCACTCCTCTTCCAGAGTTGTTATAAGGATCAAGTATGATTTGTAAAGCCCTTAGCTGAATTCCTGGCACATAGTAGGAACTTAAATGCTTGTTTCCTTCCATTTAAATCAGTAAATCAGGGAATTAATTTTTTCTGTTCTGTTACAGGACTCAGCAAATGAAGAACACAAGAAAATTGAAGAATTAAAAACCGAAAACAAGAAGCTAGAAAAACAAAAAGGAGAACTAATGGCAGGTTTCAGAAAACAGCTTAAATTAATTGATATTTTAAAAAGACAAAAGGTAAGCTTATTCTGAAAATTTAATTATAGATAATATAGCTGATTGTGTATATGCTTTTAAGAACATTTTACAGTTGAGGAAACTGAGGCAGACAAAAGCCAAATGTTGCATAGGCCTAGGAATACACTTTGTCATAGAAGCAATGCTGTTCCTTAGCCTCCATATAGTTGTTCCTATAGGCCATTCTGCCATATCTGCCATGAATTCCCTTCTCAAGGCCTGTTCAAATTCTTTCCTTCCTTCTTCATTGCCTCCTCCACCCTGAAGCTTCCTTGATCTGAAACTGAGCTAAAAGTACTGTGTCCTTACTCCAGTTTTCCCAGAACACATTGTCTTCATTTTTTCCTTTACCTTCTGTGGGGAGCTGATTTTGAGAAAGAATGGGAGCCCTGTCGTCCCCAGACAAGGCTGAGAAAGAATCGCTGACCCAGAGGTACTACTGAATGCATAAAAGAAAGATAGGAACTCTCAGAATGGTGAAAGTAGAAAGCCAACTTTATTACCCTGTGTCCAGCCTTTTATAGGACGCTTCTTAATTTGCTTTCCCCTGCGGATATCACATACATTTTTGTCCTGTGGTGCATTTCCCATGCATATCTGGAGGACCTAATCCTTAACACCTGTACGCTTGAGCATCTTCCTGGGAGACGGGGAACCGATCCAGGCCTATCAGCAGGGCAAACACTTGAGAGGGCTTGTTCAGCCATCAGGGTACGAGTCCCGCTCCCTGTGGTCCTCAGCAACCCTCTCACACACCTCCTTGTCCCATACACATCTGTGCACATGACAAATCTCCCCAGGAGAAAACACTGAGGACAGACTATCGTTTCTTAATTTTCTATCCCTAGCGTGTAGCACAGTGCCTCATATGTGACAAGTGCTTGACAAAAGATTTTTTTCCTGCTTTTTTGCATCCAAGTCTGTGATTTCATCAGTTTATAGGAATTCGCTCCCACTTATGAGTAGCAAGTCATCTCTACTTTCTCGTCTTAGAGAGTTGCTTGGGATGAGACTTTAAGTGCTATTCCCATAGTCACACAGCTGCTCCATCAGGGACAGATAAGGTCTTCTTGGGGCAGCTAGGTGGTGCAGTGAGTAGAACAGCAGCCCTGGGGTCAGGAGGGCCTGAATTCAAAATCAGCCTCAGACACTTGACACTTACTAGCTGTGTGACCTTGGGCAAGTCACTTAACTCTAAACACCTCACTTCTAAAACAAAACAAACAAAAAAAAAAGAAATAAGGTCTTCTTGACTCCAGGGATGGCCTTCTCTCCACTATGCTGCTCATATAGTGTTTTTAAGCTGAGGAATGTCCACACTCATCTTCCATAACATCTAGTTCAGTTTCATGCATATATCAAGGTACTTAGAGGCAACTGTTGGCACAGTGGAAAGTGTTAGGCTTACAGTCAGGAAGACTCGAGTTCAAATCCAGCCCCATTCACTTACTAGCTGTGGGCCTAAGCAAGCATTTGGCCTCAGCCTCAGTTTCCTCAACTGTAAACTGAGGACAATAATAACATCTACTTTGCAAGGCTGTCATGAGAATCAAACAAAATATTTGTAAAAGAGTTAAGCACAGTGCCTGGCACACCACAGATTCTATAGAAATGCTTATTCCCTCCCTCTCTGATCAAACATGATGATGATAAATGACTAACTTTTACAAAATTTGGTATGTAAAAATTACATTAAGAGAATTATAATCAGGTATCTAAAAGGCAAAAAAAATTCTTCAGTGATAAAATGTTTACAGCACCCAAATATAGCCTCTGCACTCATTAAATATTTAACTGATTGAAAAATAAATGTGTTATCCTAGTGTACTTCAAATCTCTTTTCTTTCTTCAGTTGTTTGACTGCTAGAAAAAAACAGCAATAACTTTCTTTAAAATAGTAACATGAATAGTAAACTCACAGAAGTGATAGAATAAAAGACTTTTATGCACATTTTTTTTTACATTTAATCTTTCTGACCTCCTACCTCTACATCCTTAATGGCCAGAAAAAAAGTGTAGTAGGAAAGGTCTTGGCTTTTGGATTCAGAAGCCATAGGCTTGAATCCTCATTCTCGGTGTGACCAACCAGGGACCTGTCACTTCACTTCTCTGTCCCCTTGGGAATGGGCTTGGACTAGATGTCTAAGATCCCTTTCTAACTCTAAATCTGTAATTGCATAATGCCAAAGTACATAGTGTAGACATCAAGGATTTTCATAGTTTTAATTGGAAAGAGCTGAGGTTTTTTTTTTTTAAGGAGATTCATTTCAATAATTCAAGGATCTGTAACTTTGGCATTGTGGGTACTCTCTGCACCAATGCAGATCAGTGCTTGGATGACTTAGTGGATAATTTGTGAAAATTCCTATGACTAATTAACCACCCAGATGCCAGCCTGGGGACAAGCCTCTCCAAGCTTAACTCCTGGGCTGGCCCTTGGATACACCACTCCTCACCTGCCTGGTGTTTACACCTTTTCCAGTTTTGTAGGACCTTCCAGAATCTGTATTTCACTGGTGTAGCTTCTGAAAACCCAGGATTAGCTCCATGCCACGACGAAGCTTTAGAATGGGACTTTAGTAGGGAGCAAAGTCAGAAACACAGCGAAATCATATTTTAAATAAATACATCAACCCTTAAACACTGAATAAAAATGGGGTAATGTGGAAATAGTACAGAGACCTTTGTTTATCAGGGAAGGCTTCTTGGGGGAAAAACAGTGATAGCCCAGTGAGAAATTCTTGAAAGTGTTCAGTGGAAATCAAGGAGAGGAGCCTCAGAGGACAGCACATAGACTCATCTGGCTGGACTCGAAGCTGTCGGTGTTGTTTAGATGGTTGGGTTTAGGGATTTCCCCAGAATCTATGCATAGCCAACTCTGGTTACCTTTTGGCTTATTTTACAGAGGTTTCTTATTTCCTGTGTAAAATATTAGAGGTTAGTAACTAAATACAAAAAGGACAAATCAATGCTGTAGAATCATATCATGTCAGAGTTGGAAGGGGCCATAGAGATTATCTAGTGTCTTAATGCCATCACTTTACAAATAAGGAAACTAAGATTCCAAAAGGACAAATTACTTCCAAGGTCGTATGTCTAATACGTGAAAAAAGTGGAATTTGAAGCCGGGTTTTCTGAGTTAGAGCACTGATCTTTTCACTAGATCCAGTTCTTATCAACCATTATAAAAGGTAGAGATAGTGGCTTTTCCCCTTCCCCCCTCCCATCTCAGTAATAAATAACATTTGCTTGGTTTATCAAAAAGATTGTTATTTGAAATGTTAATACTTTGCTTCTGATGAGTAGGGACTCTGTGATTTAAAACGTATGTCTTTTATAATTCTTTTTTCTACCCTAATGTCCTAAAGATAAATGAAAAGTTCGTGTCGAATGTAAAACAGAAGCCTGGGAATTTGTGGTGTGGGTTTGCTTTCTTATTCTCACTCTTTTCTACTTGAGTAAAGCAATTCTTTCTTATGCAAGAAACAGAGAGAGCCACAACTGTGAAGTCATACAGTTAGGTACGGTTTTCCTCACCGGTTGTAATTATTGTAGTTTTCTATCATCTGTATATTTTTCTAAGGAGAAATTAAGATAATGTGATCCTGAGTAAGAAAAACATAAATTCCTTCATCAATGCCTGTTTCGGGTGAGAAGCAAGTCATTTTTTTTTTACTCATTAATATTGGAAATCTCTAGTCACTTTTTGGGACAGCTAGGTGGCCCAGTGGGTAGAATACCAGGCCTGAATCATAAAGAACTGAGTTCAAATCTAGCCTGAGATGATTTCTCGCTGTGTGACCCTGGGTAAGTCATTTAACCTGTTTTCCTCAGTTTCCTTATCTATAAAATGATTTAGAGAAGGAAATGGCAAGCCATTCCAGGATTGCTACCAAGAAAACCCCCAAAAAGGTCATGAAGAGTCACAATTGAACAACATTTTTTGGTTTTATTTATAATTTTTGTTTTTATTGATGTCTTTTATTTTTACATAAAGTTTATTTCAAATATATCCCTCTCCCCCCACTACTCAGTGAGTATACTTTATAATAAGAGGGGAGGAAAGCAATTTAGCAAACTGGCCAACAATAAATTAAATTTGACAATGTAAACAACGTTCTACATCTATAGTCCCCCTCCTCTGCAAAGAAATGAGGGAAGAAAATAATCATTTATTAAATACTTGCTAATGTGTCAGGCACTGACAAATATCAAATTTAATCCTCATAACCCTGAGAAGTGAGTATTATTATTCCCATTATACTGATGAGGAAACAGGGAAACAGAGGTTGAGTTCCCCAGGGTCACCCAGCTAAATGTCTAAGGCTGGATTTGAACTCGGGTCTTTCTGACTCTGGGCCCAGAGCTCCTGCACTACCTGCCTGCCTTTATGTTTTCTCATCTCTTTTACAGGCTACCCTTGGTTATATTATAATTATATAGCATTGCTTTCCTTTATACTGTTGTGGTCATTGTCTGTACTTTCTTGCTTCTTCTTTACCTTTCATCAGTTCCTGTCTTCTGTACCTCTTCTCTGAATTCATCACATTGTTCCTTACAGCATGGTGATATTCTCTATATTTGTGGACCCAAATCCATTCCTTAGGGTGATAGGCATGCATTGTTCTTTTTCCAATTCTTTGCTACCACAAAAAGTGCTGTTAGGAATATTTTGGTCTATATACAGCATTTTTTTCTTTCTTTGACCTGTGTTGTGTATTTTTAGGATCTCTGAGTTAAAAGTTATGAATAGAGTTTTTATTTTTAAAAGCATAATTCAAAATTGCTTTCTATAATGATTTATGGCTTATTTGAAAATTGCACATATTTCAAATTACTCTGTGATCTACTCATTCCTAATTGCTACTAAATTAAACAATGTTTATTTAACAGATGCATATTGAAGCTGCTAAGATGCTGTCCTTCACTGAAGAGGAATTTATGAAGGCACTTGAATGGGGAAATAAATAAATTTAATATACCTTAAATACTTTCCTAAAAAAAATCCTCCCTTTCAGAAAATTCTTTGCCCGATAAATTGGAAGTATTTGACTTTATCTGTGAGTTTGAATACCAAAATATTTTCAAAGATACAGTGGATTTTATGGGTTGACTATGTAAAAGCTACATAATTCACATGCAAAAAAATAAGTTTCTGATACACAGAGCATTCTAAAGTCCCCTTAGATTTTAAGTTAGTTGTTTGATTATTTTATACAAAATTTACATAGCACAGAAAAGATTTGTCATTACATATACTTTAAGGATGGTGTTATTGCTCAGAGATGTAGAGATATTATAGGAACATTAGCTTGTTTTGATACTTTCCACTCTTAAAGATAGTAGTGATAGTTCTCTTTCAATATCTTGATTATTAGTTACGAGGAAGTTCAGCAATGAACTTCAAGTTAGTCCATCTGCAAATTACAGCACTTATTTGAATTTCTAACTTATTTTAACATCTCAATAAAAATATAAATTTCTTATGTTTATGTAATGAGGAGAATGAGTGCTACTAGTTAACTTGATGAGATTATAGAGCAGAGGCCTTTGTCAGAAGGAAGGAGCATTTTCCATGGAGCCAGACTTGAACCATAGCTCCTTAGTGAAAGGACACAGCGAATTCCATTCAGCAGTCCGCAGTGACTGTGACTGCTTTTTGATGTCTAAGGTTCAAGAGAACAGATTTTTTTTCATTGGAATTGCTTTTTCTGTGATCTCCTAAGACTGAACTTTAGACTGGTCCACACCTAAGTTCTGTTTTCATGCAGTTTCTCTCCTTGGACTTTCAGACCAGAATATAGTGTATGAGAGAATTTCCTCTCGTTTTCTCCTTCCCACCCCCCAGCAATGTTAACTCGTAGCAGAATAACATGGCAGTGAGAGATGGATGTGTTTGCTGCACTCAGCATAAAAGGAAAAATCCCTGAATGCCAGTCTTTTCTGAAAAGGATTAATACCCCAGGAAGCAATCTAGAGAAAATAGATTTAATAGATTTCCTGAGAAGCAACAGGTTTGACAGTTTCATACACAGCTTCAGGTTTATGAGTTTCTGAGTTCTAGAACTGAGTGCTGCTACCCAGAGAAATATTTCCATAATGGTACCCTTTTTAGAAAACAGGCCCACAAACAGGAGCATCCTGGAGTTGCAGTTGAAGGGCTAAAGCCATGCCGTAAGGGGGTGACGAGATCTGGACCAATATTCTGTAATAGTGCATTTTAAGTTGCTTGGATGGTGCAGGTTTGAGATGAATGGGGTAAATTTGTTTACTGTAAAGTGTATCTACCATCTAGGGGAGAGTATAATTTTGCCTGTTTGCATGTTTTACATTTCTTCTGTTTTTTAATGTTTTATATTTCTTGTGTCTGTGCCTATGACTTCTTTGCTTCACATGCATTTTCTGTGTGGGGTGAAATAAAAGCTTTTAAAAACACTATGCCCATATTGTATATTGGACATTGTTGTGTGATGGGACTTAGGGAGATCTAAACATAAGCCATATATAAGCTTTGTTTTAGAGGATTTTCTGGTGGTTGGTTCTGGAGTAGGGTCAGAAACAAAAGGAGAATGTGAAGCCTCTGCAGTTAGGCTCCCCTCAGATTGAAAACAGTTTACATGAACCCAGGGTCTTTGGGGGCCCCTGGGCTACAGGTGGCTTTTACACAGATAACTACTACTTCAGAATTGCAGGCTATCTGGGGGAAATCTAAAGAAATCACGAACTCATGAAGAACTCCAATTTGAAACACATCACCCAGCAAGACAGCTTTTAAAGGAAATCAATAAAAAATATTTTATTGATAATGTAAGGACAACATTAAGGAAAAAATAAAATAAGTTTAAGAATGAAGGTGAGATATAAAGTAAATCCATAAATTTCTATACAGAAATAACAAAAATCAGGATATGTGAGATACCATCCCCCAAACCTACAAAATATATAAAATATCTAGTAATCAATCAAGACACTCAAGACAAATACAACTAGAAAGGACTTTATAAAAACAAAGGAAAATAAATAATGAGAAGAATTTTAATTAATTGATCATTGTATTATAATAATATAACTGATGAAGCTACCTAAGTTAATTTGCAAAACTTAGAATTATATCAGTCTACTAAGAATGTACTTTGTAGAGTCAGACAAAATAATAAAATTCACCTTGAGAAAATAAAAGGTACAGAATTGAAAGGGAAATAATGAAAATAAGGGGAAATAGTACACATCAAGACCTCAGACTATTATTATAAATCAATAATCATAAGGATGATTTACTACTGGTTAAAAAAACCAGAAAAGTAGACCCATGGAACACACAGAAGCTAAGTAAGGATCAGATACAATCTTCTTAGCCCCATGTTTGATAATCACAAAAGCATAAACTACTTGTTAGAAAGACTGAAGTTCTGGAAAAATTGGGAAGTAGTTTTAAACAAAAGAGGTTTAGAGCTGCAATTTACTCCACATGATACATTCCAAATGGATATGTAACCTAATTGGTCATATCTTTAAAAAAAATGGAAGGACCATCATTTGACCATAACCATGTCTGAAGAAGTCAACCAAACATGGGCGGAGGTCATCATAAAAGATGAGACATTTCTGGTTATATGTGTAAGGGTAAAGCTCTCTCTCCTACCCCAGTTACTCTCAGAAGATCCAGATACCTTGACTGAATTAATCAAAAGTGTAGGCTAGGTGTAAACATGTCTTGAATTGGAGAGAATTACAGTGCTTAAATCACTGTATGAAAACAGATGGTGCAACACAGGAAACATCTTGTGATTGTCAAAGAGAATTAGAAATGCTCCTTATTCTATTTACAAAGACTTCATGTCCAATGGTAATCCAGTCAAATGGTGGAGGACTCTGGACCCAGAGGTACCTTAAAGAGGAAGTTTATTTCCCCTATACCAGAAGACCCCAAGAGACTGGGAGAGTGAGACCAGAAGGGAGTGTTACATGCCACTCCCCTCACCCCACAGTCATCACCATGGCCCATGTTATCAGAAGAATAACAAATCAGTAAGAGACAACGTATTCAACATGGCATAGACACACATACTGAGGACAGATGGACAAACAGACACAGATGGATATACAGAAAGATAGCCACTAGAGGGAAGAAGTAGCTACATGGGAGTATTCGACCCTTATGGTAGAGAGAATGCTAACCATGGACTCCAAAGGGACCAAACTTTGGAGCTCAGCAGAGCTACACCAATGGGGAACTTCATGAGAGCTCCCCGAAGGAAATAAAGGGCTTCTAGTAACAAGGAGCTGAATTTATCCTTTGGTCACACATGTTCCCTATATCTGTGTCACACTAGTACGTCAAGACTGAACCCTTACTTCCCAGGTTTTTTTTTTTTGGTTAAAGATTTTGGGGGAATATTTTGTACCAACTATTTGTACTAGACCGTCTTAGTAAAAATATTTTTCCTAAAAGCTAATTGAGGCTACTGGCTAACATGAAGTGGAAAGCACACCATTTGAAGACTACTGCATAACAGTGCTAGAAATTCCAGCCCCTCAGTGTTAGTCCCAGAACCTTCTTCTTGGGTACTTAAAAAAAATTTTTTTTTCTATTTTTGGCTTTGAACATTCACTTTTATAAGATTTTGAGTTCCAAAATTTTCCTCCTCACTCCTCTCCCCCCCCGCCTTGAGACACCATGCAATCTGATACAGGCTATACATGTACAACCTCATTAAACATCCTTCCACCTTAGTCGTGCCATGAAAGAAGAATCAGAACAAAAGGGAAAAGCCAGAAGAAAGAAAAAAACAGAAAATAAAGTGCTTCAATCTGGATTCAGACTCCATAGTTTTTTTCTCAGGATGTCAACATTTTCCATCATGAGTCTTTTGGAATTGCCTTAGATCATTGCATTGCACAGAAAAACTTAAGTCTAGGGGTGGGGAACTAGCCTAGAGTTAACAGGTTTCCCACCCCGGAGTTAAGTCTATCAAAGCTGGTCATTGTACACTGTTGGTGTTACTGTGTACAGTGTTCTGGTTCTGCTCACTTCACTCAGCATCAGTTCATGTAAGTTTTTCCAGGTTTTTCTGAAACCTGTCTGCTCATTTCTTGTAGAACAACAGTATTCCATCACATGGATGATAAAACATTCCCTCAATTTCCAATTTTTTTTTAACTTTTTGGAGGGCAGTTGGGGTTAAGTGACTTGCCCAAAGTCACACGGCTAGTGTCAAATGTCTGAGGCTGGCTTTGAACTCAGGTCCTCCTGACTCCAGGGCCAGTGCTCTATTCACTGCGCCACCTAGCCGCCCCTCAATTTCCAATTCTTTGCCACCACAAAAAGAGCTGCTAAAAATATTTTTGTGGGTCCTTTTCCCTTTTTTAATGATCTCTTTAGACCTAGCAGTGATATTGTTGGATCAAAGGATATGCACAGTTTTATAGTCCTTTGGGCATAGTTCCAAATCACTCTCCAGAATGGTTGGATCAGTTCACAGCTTCACAACAATACATTAGTGTTCCAATTTTCCTGTGTCTTCTCCATTTATTATTTTCCTTTTTTGTCATATTAGCCAATCTGATGTGTGAGATGGTACCTCAGAGTTGTTTTAATTTCCATTTCTCTAATCAACCGCAATCTGGAACATTTTTTCATTTACCTATAGTTTTAATTTCTTCCTGAAAACTGTAGGGTGCATTGTTTCAGGTAGAGCTGGAGGAGTAGCTCCAGACGGATTGCTATACATGAAATTCTGAAACTTCCAAAAACAAAATCAAGGCAGCCAGGACAGGAAAGGTACCCTTCACAAGTGAGGGGAACAGGGAGCCTTTGCATAAAATACAAAAAAGTTCTGATAAAGTTCTGACATCCAAGGTATTTAGGAAATTAATACAAATATATGACCAAGAACCAATAGATAAGAGGTCAAAGGATATGAATAAATGTATGACTGAACACTTGTGCTAAGCATTGAGGATACAAATATAAGCAAAACAGTCCCTGCCCTCAAGGAAGTTTATATTCTAATAGGGGAAAACAACACATATAGGATAGTGGTGACCAAGAAATTGAGTGTTTGGGGGAACAGGGAGAGGGAAAATCCCAGAGATACTGACTTAAGTCATGGGGCAATTTTTGACAGGTCCTTTCCAGAAATGGTTGAGTTGATTATTGTTCTCAGCTATAGTATTGGAAAGGAAGAGGGGAGAGGAAAGAGGTATGGTAGGAACCCTGGCTGTGGGTGGGGCACTGGGAGCAGCTACTCTGGAAGATGGGCTGGTTGTCTACACACTGCAGAGGACAGTCATGTTCACTGACTTGGGAATCAGTGCCTGTACAGTTGCTTACAGTAGCTTCTCACTGGTCACTGTGAGTAAACAGAAGCCCATGCAGGTGTCAACCATTCTGTGTAGTTAATATTAAATAATATTAGGTTAGGTAGGTAAAAGACATTTAATTCTTAGTAAGAGAAATGAAGAACGCTGGAATACGTGTTTGTATAAATTCCTCATGATATGGCCAGTGAAGAAGGTATATAATATCTGGCAATTGAGAGAATAAAGAGGTTATGTGCATTACCATAATAATTCCTGACCTTGTCACTGGAGAGGACCAGGCATCCCAGGTCCTGGGCATGAGAAGGTAGCTAGATGAAATGACTATTAGGCTTTTGGCGCAATAAACTCCCTGGAGCAACCACTCACTATTCCACTTTTGAAAAATAGTTGCTGGCCTGTTTGGGAACCTTGGTTGCTACTGAGTAGATGACCCAGAGTCAGACTCTGGACCTTTTGTCCAGAGTTGTTTAATAAAAGTTGGGTGATGAAGGTGGTTCCTTAATGGGTAGGTGCCAAAGGTTTCCATCTTTTAAGTGTAAATGGTACTTAAACCAGGCCCCAGAGGTGTTAACTGTGCTTCATGGGGGGCTGTGATACAATGCTTTACCTCCTTATTTAGCCCAATGTGCCCTAGTCTTCAAGGACCTAACCTTAGAGGAATGTTGGGTCTTAATCGACAGTAGTAGCCAGAGTGGGCAACCTGCAGGTATGGGGTCACCTCCATAACTAAGATGAGGCATCACATAAGGTTCCTTTGTACAGCAACATAATAATCAGGTATAGACAACCTGATCCTTAGCTGAAATGTTTTAACGTTTCATTCTGGTAAACATTAAAATTTTAATGAATATGCTTTTTGATATAAGTAAATACTTTATGAAAAGACATTCTACTGAAAAGCTAGAATAAATTCCGCCTAAGTCAGATAAATGACAGTTTTCACTTATTTTGGATAGAAGACTTTTAAGAAAATAAAAACATTTTGTCAAATGTATTGTTTTTTGTGAACATGTCCATGAATACTGACCATCTCTTAGCTGACATAGTTTATTCCTCCTTACAGATTACTTGTGAATTTAAAAAGCAATTGTGCTCAGTTTCCAAGTGTTTTGTTAATAATTTAATAAAAAAAAATAAAAGTCTTAAAGAGTAAAATGAGATGTTCAATATAATCCTTTTTTCAATAATTTATTGACAAAGAAGACAAAATTGTATTCTTGTATGTACTGGATGTATGGGAATTGCCAGATACTATAATGGTTTAAAAAATGCAAATGTTTGAAGGATTCTTGCCAAGACAATGACGGTCAGACTGATACAGAAGTCAGGCTGACATCTAGTGGTGATATAAAGTAGTCCGACTCTTGATGACATTAGCTGTCTCCCAATGGCGTGTCACTTTTCAGATAAGCTTTCCTAAAGGCTTCACCAAGCATATCAACATCTTGCTCGTATTTAATTATTCCCTAAAAGAAAAACACTTTAGGTTATTTTTGGATTCCAAAATATTTCACTAAATGTATAGATTTATGAATATCTTGTGGCAAAGAGAATACAGGTCAGAGACAAACTGACATTTAGAACTAGAAATCCCATAGAGATAATTTAGCCCAAACCCTTTATTTGACAAATGAAGAAACTGAGGTCCAAAGGGACAAGTTAAGTGACCTGTCCAAAGTATGTCTAATATCAAAGCAATCTACTCAGCAAAATTATGAATTTACAAAACCAATCAATAAGTGGACATCTGAACGCTGATTTTCCTAATTTAACAATACAAATGAGGAACTGCCAGGTCAGGGCTCTTCTAATAAGGAGCTAATCACTTCTTTCCCCCTTCCCCATTCCCTCCACTACTACACCCTCGATATATTACCTAATTCTACCAGTAAAGCAGCGGGATCTTTTGTATCCTTCCTCACTCCCCCTAAAATGCTGACAAGTGCTGACACAAGGCAGGGGAGGGTCATTTGAACCTTGAAAGCTTCAAGGATTCTGGATATGAGCAATCATGGAAGATACTACTAAATGGCATCTACAGACTATAGGAAAGGTTCAGAATTAGGGCCAAGGAAAACTGACTGCTCCATTTTGGTATCCAAGGTATCTCAATCCTAATAAAAATAAATCCTGTGCTAGGTGGCACAGGACAGCTAAATGGTTCAGTGGATAGAATTCCAGGACTGCAGTCAGGAAGATTCATCTTCCTGAGTTCAAATTTGGCTTCATACATTTACTAGCTATGTGACCCTGGGCAAGACACTTAGCCTTATCTGCCTAAAGTTTCCTTATTTATAAAAACAAGCTGGAGAAGGAAATGGCAACGGCTCCAGTATCTTTGCCAAGAAAACCCCAAATGGAGTCATGAAGTGCCAGACACAACTGCAAGATGACTGAACAACAAAAAATCTAATACAAATTTATGGTATGTTGGCAATACTTTTATTCTACTCTTATAAATTCCTGCTTTCATTCCCCACAAAAATTGCTTAATCCTTTTTCAAAGGCCCAGCTGTCCCCCTCATATTACCTGGAGGCAGGTAATAACTGCCTTCAACGTGACTGAGAAGATAAAATGCATCCACAGCAGCCCTCTCAGCTCCCTTTTCCCACCTCAAATTTCTCAGTATGTTCATCACCCATTTTCTCCTCCTTTCCCAGAGGAATCACAATCCTGTGCTCACTGCTGTGTCTAATGCCCCTTACCTGCACCTTCAAGTCTCACCCCTCCTCTCCTCCGGACCCCCATTCCAGCAAGCTCTGCTGCTCTCTCACTCAACTTCAATCCCTTCTCTTCCCTGGCTTGTTCCCATCTGCTTTTTAAAAAAATGCTCAGGTCTCCCCAACTCTAAAAAACCCCCAAATGAACCAATTTTTTTAAAGTTTCTTCCCTCATTCTAGTTATTCCATCTCTATTGTCCCCTTCATAGTTAAACTTCTTGAAAAGCAGTTTGCCCACTCCCTCTCCACCTACTCTCTTCTCAGCCCTTTGTAAACTAACTTCTATATCTACCAATTTACTGAAACTATCATCCTAAAGCTCACCAGTGCCAAATGTAATGGTCTTCTTTTCATCCTTATACTCTTGGACCTTGATCTAGCATTTGATACAAATAATCATTCTTCCCTTCTCTGTCTGACCATTCTCACCGCCCCCTTTTCTAGGACACCATCACTTCACTTCTTAGCCCTCACTCCCCAAGTCCATTCATTCTTAGCCTTCATTTCTGTCTACTTGCTGACCCCACTTTCTACCTTGACTTCAAACATAAACTCTCCACAGATGTTTGATTCTCTAATCCACATCACTAAGCCCTAACTTCTTTTTAAATTCTAAATCTTGTTGCTGCTTTGTCATGTTCAACATTTCATGACCCCATTTGGAGATCCCTTGTCCAAGATACTGGAGTGGATTGCCGTTCCCTTCTCTGACCCATTTTACAGAAGAGGAAACTGAGGCAAAGACAAGGTTAAGTGACTTGCCAGGAGTCACAGAGTGAGTATGTATCTGCAGCTGTATAAGAAGCTGGATGTGATTCTGTGCGCAGGCTTGGCACTCCATACACTGCACCATACACTCCACTCTGCCCCAAATTCTAAACCTGTATGGTATCTATGGTACATCTCTACCTAGATGACCCGCCAATACCTCAAAGGTCTAAAATCAGGCTTGTACTTCTTCCTTTAAACACGTTCTTTCTGACTTTTGCTTTCTCTCAGTGATACACACGACCATTCGCCCAATCTTTATGTTCAAAGCTTTGGTGTTATCTGACTCTTTCTACTCTCTCAGTTATGATGTAAAAGTTTTACTCTGTGACATCTCTCACATCCAAATGCTCTTCTCCATTCCCACCACTACCCTTCCAGTACAGAACTTCATATCACAGTTAGATCAGACTATTCACTAGTCTAGTAGGTCTTGCTTCTCCCCACTCCATCACAATTCATTTTAATAACTCTGACATTCTTGATCTTCACTGTCTATCAATCTAGTTATGGCACTCGTGTGCTCAATAAACTTATCTTTTCAATCTTGTCTTGAAAGACTACTCTCCTCTGGCCAAAATGTATTTTCCTGCCTCTATGTCTTTATTCATGCCATTTCCTATGTTTGGAATGGCCACACTACCCACCCCCCGCCTCACTCAGCCTGCTGAACTCCTATTCATCTTTTAAAGCTCAACTCACATGCCATTTCCTTTATGAAACCATCTCTAAATCCCCTAGTGGGTAATGACTTTTCCCCCTGAGGTTCACATAGTATTCGGTTTGCACCCTTCTTAAGTACTAATTAGATATTCTAACAGTGTATGTTTCCCACTTATGAGATATTATAACAGTGTATGTTCTAGGCTAGACTGTAAGTGCCATGACAGCAAGAACCGACTTATTCAAGCTTTGTATTTTCCCTGGAACCTAGCATAGTGGTCTGTGAACAGCAAGGACAACTGACTTGAATTATTTCAGCCATCACCAATTTTTTAAACTCTCATGTCACTTAGCTTTTTTCATATAATTTATCACTTAATATCATATGTTTAGTCATAATGTAAGCTGTTTAATGTACTTTGATCACTTTTTTCTTAATTAGAGTGTTAAACTTCTTTAAAAGCAAGGGCCACGTTTTATATTTCTGTAACCCTCACAGTTAACCGAACATATTACATACAAACTGTAAAAATTTGTTGATCAGTTTTTAAAACTGGAAACATAATTAATTTTAATTTTTAAAAGTAACTGTTTTATGTACTTATAGCATATTATAATGTAACTTTTACATGTGGTTTATGAAAATCTACTTCATTGCTTTATAATCATAATATATACATGTATATGTAGACATAAAGAGTATTTAATCAAACAGCTTTAAAAAATTAAGGTATGTTGTTCCCCAGCTATAACATAACTCACTAGAGTTCATCTTTTTTTTTTTTCATAAGACAGGTTTATTTCGCAGTCAATCTGAGTGCTTATTATTAGAAGTACCAGAAGGACATATAACACAATTCTTTGGCACATATAGAATTGTAATATGTGTCTCAAGTATAATTTAATTATAGATGCAATCTGTTGAAAGAGAAGCATGACTATAACCATATCGTTTTGGAGCTAGAAACGATTTTAGAGGTCATCTATTCCAATCCTCTCATTTCAGAAATGAGTCAACAAAGGCCTAGAGAGGCTAAGGTCACACACTAGTTAGTGGGCAGAGTATGGACTCGGTCCATGCTGGGTTCTAGTATGAATTTCCTAGTCTCTTGACATTCAGGTCAGTCTTCTTTTTCCAATAACACTCTGTCTCCAAAATGACAAGCTAACTGATCTTTTAATTTCACTTACTTTGGGAAGATAGCCCAGTAGATTTGCAGCATGCTCTCTGAGAAGCTTTTGTCGTTCTTCTTCAATAATTGCATTAATACCACCTTCTCTTTGTTGTTGCTGCCTCATTTCTTCAAATTCGCGTTTCTGGAAATGTAAACAGTTTTTGTTATTCTCTCTGAGGTATATTTTTTAAATGTATTTATATTTATATGTTTTATTTTACATCATTTCTGAATATATATGTATATATATACATATATATATATATTCCCACCCAGTTAATCATCCCTTATAACAAAGAGTAATAATAATAAAAAAGCAGTCAGTTCTTCAAAAGTGACCAGCACATCGCAAGCTCTGAGACTGTTAGGGTCAGCTCTACCTGTGAAAAGGAAGGAGGGAAGCTTGATGGTTATAAGTTATAAGGTTTTTAGTTCTTTCCATATACTTTGTAGTAGTTACTGTGTATCTTATTTCTGTGGCTGTGCTTTCTCAAACCCCTTTCATCAGTTTATGTCTTCTCATGCTTCTCTGAATCTTCACAATCATTGTTTCTTACAACACAGTATTAATTTATCATATTTATAGACCATGATTTGTTTAGCAGTTCTTCAACTGATATGCATCTACTTTGTTTCCAGTTCTGTGTTATCACAAAAAAGTATTGCTATGAATATTTTGATGTATATGAAATCTTTCTATCTTTAACTTTTTTTGGGTAATATGTCTGGAAGTGAGCACTCTGGGTCAATTGATAAGCATATTTTAATCATTTTTAAAAACAAAATTGCAAACTGCATTCCAGAATAGGTGATGTACTGTTTCACCAATGGTGTATTAGCGTATCTGCTTTTCAAATCCCTTTCAACACTGAACTTCCATCTTTTGTCATATTTGCCAGTTTTCTGGGTATAAGATGAAAGCTGAGAGTTGTGGATTCCTATGTTTCTTGTTACTAGTGATAATTATTGCTATTTCATACAACTGTAAGTAATTTGCAATTCTTCTTTTGTGAACTGCTTATATTCTTTGACTACTTATCTATTGGGGAATGACAGATATATGTATATATACATATATATACATATATATGCATTAGTTTCCTATATATCATGGATAGCACACCCTTATTAGAGATATCTGATGCAAAGGTTTTATTGTCCCAAGTGACAACTCCCCTTCTTACCTGAGCTTCACTAACTTTATTCATGCAAAAGCTTTTCAATTTCATGCAATCAACATAATTTATTTTGACTTTCAAGATCACTTCTATTCCTTGTTTGGATAAGAATTTCTTCCCCAAGCAATAAGATATCCAATCTCTGTTTTCCTCTAAATGTTTTAAGGTGTGACTGTTTAATATTCAGATCACTTGCCCATTTTGTGCTTGTTATGGTAATGGAAAATGCTGGTCTAAATGTAACTTCAATCAGATTTCTTTCCAGTTTTCCTGGCACCTTCTGTCGAATAACAGGTGTGTCCTCAAGAAATTGATGTCTTTAGGTTTGTTTTTTATTTCTTCTCATTTAATTTGTTCCACTGACCTACTTTTCCCTTTTCCCCTTTTTAACGAGTGCCAAAGATTTTTATAATTACTGCTTTATAACATAAATTTGAAGTTTTCAAGTGCTATTCCTCTTTCATTCCTATCCCTCCCTCCAATTATTTCCAGTGGTAGATGTCTATTTTTTCAAATGAATTTTATTATCTTGTCTAGCTTTTAAAGTATCCACTTTTGTAGTTTGTTATAGTACTAAAATTATAAATTAATTTACCTAGGATGGCCATTTTAAATATATCAATGTGGTCTAACCATGAGCAATTGTAATTGTATTTATTATGAATCTTTAGAGTACTTTGGTAGGCTGACTTCCAGATTTTTTATGCCATTTTGTAACTATTTTGAATGGGACTCCCTTTTCTATTATTTCTCTTATATTTTTATTGCTACATAAAAATGATGTTTTAAAATTCATTGTATATTCTGCTACTTTCCTGAAGCTACTGTTTCAATTAATTTATCTGCTGGTTTTCTGAGGTTTTAATTTGATCACTTCTACACTGATGTTTATACCTTTAATTTCTTTCTCTTGTCTTAGAAATGCTAACATTTCTAAAGCTATATCAAATAGCAGTGAAGAAAGGGGGATCTGCGCTTTGTTTTTATTTACTGGGAAAGCTTCTAGTGTTTTTTAATTGCCAAAAATAATGCTAACTTTTGGTTTTAGATATACGCTTTTTATCATATTAAAATGTAAGGTTAATTTTCACAAACAACATTAAAGAATATTTTTCAAATGAAGACTTTGATTTTGGAACAAATGTAGGCATTTGGATAATTAGATTTATGAAATGTGTTTGTGTTCATATGTCATAGGGCATCCTATCTTTAGCCTCTGAAATGAGAATAGTAAGTGCATATTTTCCAAGATTATGAATCCAACCACTTGCGTGTTCTAAACTATAATTATCTTATTCAGGTTTAGTACTCTTCCTGCTTTTA
This sequence comes from Pseudocheirus occidentalis, assembly GCA_028646575.1. Classification (NCBI taxonomy): domain Eukaryota; kingdom Metazoa; phylum Chordata; class Mammalia; order Diprotodontia; family Pseudocheiridae; genus Pseudocheirus; species Pseudocheirus occidentalis. Next base: position 179,683 of record JAQQSW010000032.1, on the reverse strand, counting down.
GAAGGCCTTAAGGAGGTCAACAAAATGCAAAACTTGAAATTTAAAGAAAGCAATATAGAATTCTATTGTAGGGAAACCAGAAAAAAAAATGCTACTAAGCTTCTCTAAAATAAGCTAATAACTACAACTGAGAATTGAATTTAGTTCTAAGTTTAAGGCCAAAAGGGAGATCATCTTTGGGGTTATTTTCCTCCCTCTTCTCTTCACCCATACCCCTGTGGTATGGGATAGACAGTTCCCTAAGTCCCACACAAGGGTGAATGAAAATCTGGTCAGAAAATGCTAGCCAGTACTTTTGTCAAAACTCCTACTATTCTTCTAGACAACTAGTCTGAAATGCCAATGGTTTCCTCTGATTTTCCCTTCTTTCATCATTCCTATCAAATCCTCTCTTCTTCCCCGTAACATTACTTTCATCATGTTCATCCCCTTTTCAAAAACCTCGAATGGGGGCAACCTCACAATTAAACTTCCATTCAAGGACCTCCACAATTTGGGTCCTGTCTAGCTTCAACTCTCATTTTTCCATAACAGAAGCATAGGTCATCCACCGGGCTGATTAATGAGCTAGCAAGCTATGACTAAGTCCCTAAGGTTTAGAGATAGAAGGGTCCTTTGTTATCATTTGGTCTGATCATTTCACTTGATAGATGAGACAACACAGGCCTAGGTGGACTAAGTGGCCTGCCTGAGGTAACAGAGATAGCCAGAGTTCAAATTCAGGTCTTACAACTTTAAATCTAGTACTTTTTTGATTACACCAACCACACTGTTCCCAAGCCTCTAGCTCCAGCCAAGCCAAGCTCCAAAGATGACAAGCACAAATCTGCCTCTGAATCTTTGCTCATGTTATTGTCTTCTTGTCCCTACTCTTTAACCACCTAAATCCTAACCACCATTCAAGGATAATGAAAGCTCCTCCTGCTCCATGAAAAGTTCCCTAACCCATCTGCTCACTTATATCTTTTTCTTCTCTGAATTCAGACAGTACCAACCCTACTTCTAATTTTAGTATGTATGCATGCACATTTTGTTTTATATTTTATGTATTAGCCTCTTCTATTCAATAAGATTGCAAGCTCTTTGAGGACAAGAAAATTGCCATGTCTTATATTTTGTTAGTACCACACATACCTCACCCCTGATCTCCCCTGAGACCCGCACAAAATACACTAACAAGTCTGAGTGACTTGCTGGATAAATATTGGTTGAAGAAAAGGCATCAGAAAGGCACCAGGCAAGTGGGTAACATTCTCTATGGCGTCCATCTGCCTATACGAGCCCAGTTTCCTACAGAAGAATAACTGGAGCCTAAAGTCCTAAAATGAGACCAAGACCATATTCAGCAGATAAACTCTGACACATTGAAAAGGCAATCTAATCATCTTTAATTACTGTATCCCTTTCTTAGGGAAATTTCAGATCCTGTCCTTTTTGTAGGGTAATTTGGATCCCTTCCTCCAGATTTAATAAAAAAAAAATTTTAAAAAAATGAATTGTAGGACTAGAGAGTACTTCATTGGCTATCTAGTACCAATTATAACTCACTTAGGGTCCTTTCTACAACATCCCCAGTCTTATGCACTTCCCTACATTTAAGCTCATGTACTATTTATCTCTTCACTCATATAGCCTTGTAAGAGCTTACTGTAGTTTATTACCATCAGTCTGGCATTTCACTATCCCAAAGGGTTAAGAGTCACCTGCCAGCGTAAGATGCTTAGTCTGCACATCCTTTTTAAAAGGTATCAAAATGCCAAATTATACCAGTCCCAGCACTGAGTCCCAGGTACTATCCTGTCTTTATATAGATAAGTAAATATTTACCTCTTGCCTCTGCTTTCTATCTTAATCCTTTTCTTGATCCAAGAATAAACATTCTTCCTAAATCCCTGCCAATATTACTTTAAAAATACTGTGTGAGTTTTTTTCTTTTCATTTCTGCTCTGTTTTATCCACACTGGGAATACAAAGGTTGGTAGGGTGCTCTCAAAGTAGGTTAAAAGAAAGTAAATTGAGAATTGAGCAATTTTGTAGAAAGTTTAGGACTGTTCTACCAACCTATCTAACAAACCTCCCATTTCCCTGGATACCATATAAACCTTCATAACAAAAAGTACAGGCAAGGGAAGGTTGAGCTAAAAAGATACCAGTGTGGTTTGAGTGGGATGATAATAGAAATATTATAGGAAATGGTGGTAGCCCATCTTATTACTCTGAGATCATTTTTTTCTTTTGTTCTTAAACAGTGGGACTATATATAATCCAAATGTATCATAAGTAAAATAGAAATAACCTCTTCTTCCTTTATTCCTTTGTTCAATACTGATGACAAAACATCGAAACCAGAAAGAACAGAATGCTTACTTTGTCTGCAAGGAACTGTTCGTGACGTTCTTGAATGAGTTTTTCTATAGCTTTCCTGTGTTCATACTGCTTCAGTCTTTGTTTATGAGCATTCATTAATTCGATTCGATCATCCTCAGCAAATTTAGCCAGCATGTTTTGTCTGAAGATTTCTTCTTCTTCCCTAGTAGCCTGAAGAACCAATTCTTTGAAAGCCATTTGTTCTGCAAAATTTCTTTGTAGTTCTTCACGCTTTTTGATTTTGCTTTCGATTTCTTCCTAAAAGAACACAGTAAGAGTAACATTAAAAGCTTAATTCAACAACTTCAAAAAATCTGACTTGTAAATGGAAGTGTTTTCAGCTCAGTTTGTAATAGCAAACTAAAACCAAGCACTCTGGGAAAACATGGCTGTTTAACACATAGTATCTTTTAATGCAGTATCAGGCCTCTCTGAGCACTTAAATGTTTTCTTTAATTTCCCTGGTATTTATTTAAAATTCTAATTTTGTTTATTTGTCCTGAGGCTCTGAAGGGCAGCCATCTAGAGAACAAACATATAAGCAACATGATTCCATATACATTTCAAGCACCTCCATAATCTTCTCCTACTCTTTTCCTCTTTGCACCTGAACACGAACATTTTGCTAATGAAAATAATAATAATAATAGCCAGCATTTATATAACACTTTGAAGTTTGCAAAGCAGTTTATAAACGTGTCCTTTTGTCTTCACCACACTAGGAGGTAAGCGTTATTATTATTCCTGTTTTACAGATGAGGCACAGAGAGGCTAAGCAACTTGCCCAGGATAACACAGTGGGTGAGGCTGGTTTTGAACTCAGGTCTTGCTGACTCTAGGTCAAGCACTATACTTCAGGGTCTGCTCTAGCCATTTCTAGTCTTTTGAACAGTTTCAAACACAGTATGTTAAATTCCTGCCTCAACACCTTTTCATAAGTTGTTTTCTCTTGCCTATAAGGTTCTTTCTACTCCTTTTCCTAATTAAATGCTGCTCATTCTTCAGGTCTCTTTCAAATGCCTATCTCTCAATGACTCCTCTTCCTATAATTCAAGCCCGCACTTCTGAAATAATCTGTGTCACTCATTTGTGGATTTACGTATATGTTGCTTTGTTCTGTTATTTAACCACAGAATGCATGACTATCTTCTCTATCCATTTAAACTGTAAACACTCGGTGTTTGTAGTCTCTGTGGGTTTTTTGGATGCTGGAAACTTCTAGAAATTGCTCAATAAATCTTTGTGGAATTTACAGTGGAAATAATCTGGGATTCTGGATTGAAAAGTGACACTCCCCAACACTTAATACTAGATGTATAACTTTATGTTCTGATAGCAGACTGTCTCTAAAAATAAGGAGATTTCAGGTAAAATAAGAATCAGATTTTTTTTTTCAGCTTCCATATGGTTTCATGGCAGTGCTACAGTTGCCACAACATTGAGAAAAGTATAAGCCAGAGCCTGGGGGCCCTCAGTTTGAGTTCTGGCTCCACAATCCATTCCCTGTGTGACTCTGGGCAATAAATCAATCAAAAAGCATTCATTAAGTTCTTATGAAATGCCAGGAACTATACTAAAAACCAAGACACATATACGAAAATCAAATAGTTCTTGTACTTGAGGGGCAATTCTAATGAGGGAGACAGCTTATATTTATGTCTGCATGTGTACATATATATGTATGCATGCATGCACAATGCATACACATATATACACATGAACACCTGCACACACACAAATACATATGTATATGTTTGTGGGCAACATACAAAATTTGGGGGAGGAAGGGTACCCGTAGCTGGGATTATTAGGAAAGGTTTCATGTAGAAGGTGATGGTTAAGCTGAGTGTAGAAAGAAACAAGGAATTACAAGAGACAGAGTCGAGGAGGCAGAGCATTGAAGACATGGAGAATGGCCAGTGCAAAAGAAAGGAGATGGAGCACTGAGCGTGAGGAAGAGCAAGGAGGTCAGTATGGCTGGACCACAGAGTACACAGTATAATGAGGCTAGAATGGTAAGGATGGGGTAAGGTGTGAGGAGCTGCAAATCACTGACATGAGTTTCTATTTGACCCTGGAAACCGTAGGGAACCACTGGATTTATTGGGGTAGAGGGGCCGATTACCACATTTGCACTTTGGTACTTTATGAAGAAAGGAGTAAGGCCAGCAGGGAGACTATGTAGGAGGCATTAGACCAAGAAAGAAGTGATGAAGGTCCGTCCTGGGGTGTGGCTGTGTGAGCGTAGGGAAGAAGACTTGTGCAAGTTGTATTGTGGAGATACAGAAGACAAGATACAGTAAATGAGTGGATCCCTGTGGGGAGGGAGGGTCAGATACCCATGGTGATGAGGAGGCCGGAAGGACAGTAACAGAAGAGTTCAGAAGAGTGTAGATAGGTAGGTAGGGAGAAGAGCTCTCTCATGCCTAGCGGTCATCAAGTTCAGAGCGTTCACTGTGAGGAAGGAGGTAACGTCTCCCTGAAGCTCAGGAAGAGACTCGATCTGCATGAAGAGGCAGCTCACAATCTTTCTAGGCCTCAATTCCTCATTTGTGAAGTGGAGATAATGTAACTAGCACAGGGTTAATGTAACATGTGTAATTATACATTACTGTATAAATATAAATCTTGAGGTTACTGTTGAGCATTTAACATGAAAGATTTAATACAATTTTTAGAAATTCCTGGGACAGAAGTTCCTTCAATACAAAGGGACTGATTATGAATTTCCTACTGAAATTGGTATTCTAAATCTCCAAACTGAGTAGCAAAATGCAAATTCTAGCACAAGGATACCAATCTCTTTTTAACTCATATGATAACATTGGTGCAATACGGAAGCCTGCCCCTTTCATGTCACCATGCATATGTTCATGAACATGATTATGGTCATTACATAGGAAAGGAATTATGACATCTTAAGGGAAAGAGGATTATAGGGGTAAAGTTAAGACTTAGATTGGGAAAGAAATTACCTATTCTTCTCCACTTTTTTTAAAAAATGTTCTAACAATGAAGTTATAAGTGGTTTTGCTGGCTAGTCAAATACTGTGAGATGCTTATAAAAACTATATTGCATAGCTCTCCCTTCCTGGATCTGGACCAGATACCAGAGCAATGATCCATTCTTGCCACAAGATGGAACTCTCAGACACTTAACTCCACTTAAAGCAACTTTGCTCAGAGAAATCTAGTTGTCAACTTAAATCACAGCCCCTTGGATTAGCTGTTCTTGGCTATTCTTGGCTGGCATATCCTAGGGCCCTGCTACTTCTCAACCAAATATGTTTTTAACAGTGTAGTATTACATGGCAAGCCTGAAGTAGTGGAAAAAACATGGAATCTGGAGTTAAAAGACCTTTTTTGTGACCCTGGACAAATCACTTAAATTATTCCATAGTTTCCTCATTTGTGAAATGAGATGACCGGACAAGTTCATCTCTAAAGTTTCTTCTTAATGATACTAAATAAAAATAAACTTTACAGAATCATCAATTGAGCAAATACATAGAACTTGCCAAAATTTCTTTTAAGAAGGACTCATTAAGAAGTATTCTCCCTTTCCAACACTTTTCTATTATCATTTTTCTGCTGTTTCCCACTAAATACGAAGGCAAAACAACACAAGACAAAGCAGGCCAAGCTTCAGGAAATTTCCTGTACTCAAGGACTCGGACTCTGCTCTCGACAGCTAGGGAGTGAAGTGCACAGAGTGCTGGGTCTGGAGTCGGGAGGACCTCAAATTTGACCTCACATTCTTACTACCAGTATGACCTTGGGGGAATTTGACCTCATATTCCTACTACCAGTATGACCTTGGGGCAAGTCACTTAGTTTTCTCTACCCTAAAACGAATATAATAATAACACCTCACTCGGTTAGGAGAGAATCAAATGAATAAAGTGCTTAGCTCAGGGCCTAACACATAGTAGTTGCTATATAAATGTTTATTATCTTCCCTCTCCTGCCTCATTACTCTTCAAATGCTTTTTCCTGATTTCTTGTTTTTCTCCAGGTTGTAGAAACAGAAAACTGTTCATTAACCACGTATTAGCTTTTCTTTCTCTTTCACGTAGAGCCCACCCAAGTCTTACCTGGAGAAGACGGGTATTTTTTTTTTCCTGTTTTTACCACTACCTCTAAGTGAGCAGGTCCTCATCTTATTTGAGGTGCTCTCCTTCAGCTAAGCATATTCTTTTGGCTTGGGCTTTCTAACTTAAACTTTGTGAAGGCTACAGGTGATTCTTTTCATTCCTTTTAGTTACCTCAGTATCCCTCTAGCTTGCTCAGACTTAATTTCTGCACCTTCTCAATTTGCAGGGCCCCAGTTTCCATGAATTCTGCTCACTTCTCTTCCCATACCTCTACCTCTCTTGTAAGCATGCCTTTCTATCCCTTGATTAAGATCAATGTTCCTAAGCCTGTGGGACTGGAGGGCTGAGAGTCATAATGATTTCTCATGCATATAAATATATATACCTGTAACAAATACCTGTTGAATGTTTTAATGTTTTAAAATAAATTTAACAAGGTTCCCCCCCCCACTCCTAGAATATAGCCTATTTCCAGAACAGTATGAGCTCTTTATCTCTAGTTCCTAGAACCTTCCTATACCTAATACAAAAGCAAATCAATGTGATATAAAAACTGGGAAAATCTGAAATGTTAGAAATGGTCAGAAAAAGAAATAGTAAGTTTTTCTTATACTCCTAATGGATCTTAAATGCAAGAGATTTCATTGAAAATGTCTGAATAAGGTTGTTAATATTTATCTGACTTTTTTTTTTGGAAGGTGGAAGGCAGGACAATTGGGTTTAAGTGACTTGCCCAAAGTCACAGGGCTAGTAAGTGTTAAGTGTCTGAGGCTGGAATTGAACTCAGGTCCTCCTGACTTCAGGGCCATTGGTCTATTCACTGCACCACCTAGCCACTCCCATTTATCTGTCTTCTTCAAGGATTTTCTTATGTGATAAACAGAGGCTACTATATAATTGGTGATTACATAACTGTAGGCAACTAAATCACTGATAGAAAATGTTCATTACAACTCCATGTACCTGGAGATGAGTTGACTATCTACTAGTTAAAAGAGAACTATCCCATTAATAAAGCATCAGTGGCAGCATGTGTAAATAAGACTTTAGTTGATAGTGCAAAATAAACAAGTACAAAATAACCACTGACTTAGAGATATAAGACATCGGTGGTAAGAGTACAGAAGGGAAGGGATCACTGTTGGCTTGTGATGAGTCCCTTCTTACCCAGGCAAATCCTTTTGTCTCTGTATCACACTGAAATCACTAAAACATTCATTCATGGCGAGAGCTGACTATTATACTTTAACAATTATGTGATTTATTTCTAAATCATAGAAAAAAAGATGGCTTCCTAGAAAAGTGGCAATATTTCAATGTTTCTGCTACTGTTAGCATTGTCCCTTCTATTCTAGTCAATGGCTGGATCAGCAGAGTCCTTAAAACCAGAAGATAAATTTAAAATCCAGAGTCGCAGAGTCAAAATAAAAGTGGTTACTCTACTTGAGAAGCAATAGCATATTTGTAGTTTCACACTAGCAAATATGCTTATATGCTCTGAATTTTCAATTCCCTACTTCTTAAGATTTCTTTTTTGAATAACTGAATAATTATAAATGTGTGTGTGTGTATATATATATATATACATGCACACATACACACAAATATATAAATTATAAATGGCTCTAGCATAATGCCTAGGGACATAAAGAGTAGGTGTTATGTGACCAAGTGACTGAAATGTCCAACAGACCACTGACATAGTATATCTTGAGTTATGATAAAAAATAACAGCCCACTAATAGTGCAATTTAACTGTTTTTATCTCTAGAGTGTTGGGCCTGAAGTTGGGGAGACTCGTCTTACTGGGTTCAAATCTGGCCTCAGTTATTTACTAGCTGTGTGACCCTGGAAAAGTCACTTAACCCTGTTTGCCTCAGTTTTCTCATTCGTAAAATGAGCTGGAGAAGGAAATGGAAAATCAGTATCTTTGCCAAGAAAACCCAAAAGGTGTCATGAAGAGTTGGACATGACTGAAAAGGCCAAACAACAACAAAAACCTCCAGGGAATATTATACTCTGTACTTCTCATTTTGTCAACTTTCCAACACTTACCTGGACCTTCTTTCTATCTAACTCAGCTTGTTCTATCTCATATAAATCTAGTCTCACTTGTTCCATGTCATCTTGCTGCTGCTGTATTTTTGCCAAGTGCTGGGCAATCTATGAAAGAAAAATTTTAAAAACATTGTTATAAGACTCAACACACATTTTAAATATTTTTTCTCATTTTTAAAGCCAAGTATGTAAATACCAAATTCTTGTACTGCTGCCTTTTTTCCTCAAGCTTTTGGGCTTGGGCCATCCGGTCTTCTTCTCTCTGCTGCTGCACACTGGCAAACTCTAGGATTTTCCTGTTTTCTTCCTCCATTTCTTCACGCTTCTTCATTCTCCACAGAGCTTGCTCTTTCTTAAACTCTTCATTGTATTTATGAATTGCAGCCATTCTTTCTAATTGCTGTTGTCTTTCCCTAAAGACATGCCCAAACAGTTAATATTTCTAGTGATAAATATGATAGCTAAATGCAAAATGTTTTAAAGAAAAGTTTCTCTGACTTTTAATAGTGAAATTGAAAAGATCTTTAATCTCCCAAGTTATCTCCATATTTGTAATTTATCTAAGTATACTATGAGAGATCAATATTCTGAAGTTGGTAAAATGCTTCCTACATTTATCGTTCAAAATGCACTCATGACATGTCCTGCTTATTTCAGAAAACAGAAGCCACCATCCCTTCTTGACTCTACTTTAGAGTAAGATCACCTGTCAAATTCACTAGGTGTCCAAAATTGAGGTGGTGATAATTTAGAAAGTAACTCAACTATATGATAAAAATTGATAAATCTTGAGTCAACCACAAAAGTGCAGACTTTTGCATAGGAAAGGGTGGCTAAACTCACATTTGGTCTTCTTCATAGACTTTTCTAACAATTTCATCTATCATGAGTTTCTCTCGTAATAATTCTTCATAAGCTTCTTGCTTCTTCCTCTCTTGATCTTCAAGCTGTCGCTCTAAGTCCCGCTGGTACTGGATTTTCTCCTTATAACGTCTCACTTCTGCTTCGTTTTGTTCTTTTGTGTATCTCTCATGTTCTTCCTTCATACATCTGGCTATTTCAGAGTCACGTTTCTATCATGGAAAAATGTGTTATTTCATGTTCCCATTTTCTAGTTCAAACATAACATAAGGAATAGCGATCTTAAAATGTACCATAATCTTTTAAAAATTTAACTCTCTGGAAGAAATTTTATCTTTACAGGTAAAGAGGGAAAAATCACGTTTTCTTTATCATAAAAATGTGTTTAGTTCACTATGATCAAACTGCATATATACCAATAATAAAAGAAGAATTCAGTAGTAGGGAAACAACATAATTAATCATATGAAAAACAAAACCATACAAAATAATATTTATTATCAATAAGGTCAGGAAAAAAAGGTTTGGAGATGCAAGAAAAGTCCTAAAGAGGGTTTTTCAGTTTTTTTTTCAAGATGCCTTTACACCTTTAGCACTATTAGGTCTATAATCCCAAAGAGATAAAAGGAAAATTATCGGTATGTACAAAAATATTTATAGCAACTCTTTTCATGGTGTCTTTTTTCATCAGCCCCAGGACCACATTTCATAAGTACAAAAATTTAAAGACCTTTGTAAAATAGTATTTTTTAAAATTGTATATATTTTAAGCTAGAAAAATGTGAATGTCACTATTTACATTGAGTATTTTTAGGTTCTAATCTAGGCTCAAAGAGATTATAGATATCTTCATATGTAAAGATCACGTAGGAATCACTCAGGGTTATATCCTGTCTTTTTGTTATCAGGGAATATGCGGAACTCTTCAAAGATTCCACATTTAATATATTTATTCCTAAAGGAATAGGGTGGGTTGGAGTGTTCAAATTCACCTCCCATAGGATCCATTAAAACAAGCAAACAGAAACTGAATTTGATTTTAGGAGAGAAAAAAAAACTCAACTGAAACCCAAGTGGATGAAATAATTAGAATGCAAGTATTAGTGCATTGAAGATAGGGACTGTTTTCCTTTTCCCTTCTTTTTTTTTTTTGTTTGTGTCTCCAATGCTTTGCACACAATAAGTGCTTAGTAAATGCTTATTCTGAATGAAAGTTGGGCATCTTGGGAACTGCAGTTTTTCATCTCAGCCTTGGAAAAAATGGAAGAAAAACTCCAGAGAAGATTTGAGATCAAGATATGATACACCTGCAGTGTGGAGTTGGAGTGGCACAGGGGGAGGACAGAGTATGAACAGGATTGGGAGCTACCAGGCTCCCTGTGGGTTGGCTGGTGTCACTGTCCACCATAAGCAGAGAGGAGGCAGCAACCAGAGTGGAAGAAAGGCCTTAAGGGAAACTGACTGCTTTTTTCCCCTCAGCTTATACTGAGCAGGATCTAAGCTTCTTTCTCCTGCCCTCTCTGTATTTTCTAATAAGAGACTCGTGCTAATCTTTTTCGCTGCTACATGGTTTTGTTGTTGTTTTCATTAGGCTTGATTTGCTTAGATAAAAAGAGCTCCATCTCCATGGTCTTGCTGAATATGATCTTATATGTGACCTAAGTGTGCATGCAGGGGCAGTTCTGGAGGGGTTTCATATTTCACAGATTCTCAGTGGCTTGTAAGGTTACAAGACCTCTTGTCTTGTAACAAGGGGGCTACCTTGTTGGGGGCTACCTTGTTAGGGGCTACCAAGCATAGTTTAGTTTTATGAATTCTCCTAGAATTGTCCCAGGAAGGACCTTAAAACAGGTTAGGCTCACCAGGATTTCCCAGAAGAATGAGGTGGTTGGAACCCTGGTGCCCCTCTGGTAAGGGGGTGAGTACAGAGCCAGGTGACTTAACGATACTTCCTTTTCCCAAAGGGAGGGGGAAACTAGGAAGAATCAGAAGAGAAAGTCCTACATTTAAGGCTGCTAAGAGGTAGGATCAGAGAACTTTCTATCGTGCCCCTTTCTAATTGTTAGGAGGGAGAAGTGAAAGAGGGATATTTTACCACAGATTAATTGGTCTTTGCTGATTCATGGATTGTGAAAGTCATTTTGTGGTAAATCACTACCAGAATTTTCCTAAAAGATAAATGAGCCCTGGCCCTATTAGCCATTTTATACCTAAGAGCATTTTCTAAGGTGTTCTGATCCCCATAGCCAGAGAATGACAGTGGGGAAAGGGATTTGGCTGCTGATAAAGATAGAATACTTTCCACTTTCCAAAAATAGGAAGCCATGGTTTTCCCACCATGGAAAATAAGATAAAAGAAAGGATTTCATGAGAATCTTCCTTTCTCCTCCTCAGTTTTTACAAAGAAATTCCAAAACATTTTATATAAATTTAGCAATGCTTAGCCCTTTTTAATTTTTATTATTTTAAATGTGGAGGGTTGGGACTTCCCACTCTCCCCTCCAAAGACAGAAAAGCAATCATTTAAATAAGTTAAGTTAATAATTGGCTTCTCATTATTTCAGTAAACACTAAAGCCATATTTTTTCAATTACAGGCAAACTAAACTGCATTTTACCTCTAGGTGCGCATAACAATGGTTTAAGATTAAATGATACTTTTAGAAGTTTTCTGAGTTTCCCCAGAGGACCTTTAAGATAAAACTGCACCAAGAGAGGGAGGATGTTTTCTTGGTAATTGCTACAATTTCCTTTTATACATCTGTGTTACAAGGGAGATTACATTTAATCCATTCTTACTGAGAGTTTCTTTTTTCCCACTAAGGATTTGTTTTTATGGGAGTCTTTTGGGTTGGTTTGCATTCACTCCCATTAGGACCCACTAAAATAAACAAAAAACTGAATCTGATTTAGTGGGAAAATCCTCTCAAGGCAATCAAATAAGTACTTCCTACCAAAAAAAAACCCCAACAAAAACCAAAAAAACTTTCTGTTATTATGGAATGAAGCTGTCCTAATCTCTTATAAAATACAAATAAGGTAACAGAGGAGCTTTTGCAAATGCAAAAATAAAACTATATATACAGCTAAAGGTTTAGAAGTGAAATTTCTTTTTTTCTGTTTTTTAAGAGTAGTCTCTCTCTCTACCTTGTCCAAGGCTAAAAGTACCAAGGCTACTCACAGTCCTACCACTGACTGGCTCTAGGGTTTTGACCCGTTGCACTTCCCACCTGGACCATTTGCCTCTCCTCAAGCAACCTGATGGTCTCCTGCTCCCAGGGTCTAATCACATGGCTGCCACATTCTGGGTCACTGTCATTGCATAGTTCCCTGCACTTCAGAGCTCTTGAGCTTGATTCTCCCAGGAAGCTGGGATCACAGAGCTTGAGTCACTATACCAGTTTGTTAACATTTAATTATTAATTTAAGAAATCTCAAAAAACACAAGGGAAAATAAACCTCAGCTTTTACAGTAAATTTTGAGTTTTGAAAGTAAAAGCAGAAAACCTATTTTCCTATACAGAAAGATTTTTTTGTTTTAATTTAGTGAACTCAGAATTTAAAAGGTCAGTGTGATCCTGAACTCAGAGTTTTCCCAATGATCACAGCATCTTTGGCTTCTCTTTCATATCCTTGTATAATTTCAAAACCTACTCTTCACCATGTTATGAGCTCTAGCATTTCTTCCCATCCTCACTGTTCATCATCTGCCCCTTTCAACACTCTTGGCTCCAACCAAATTAGACTTCTTGCTGTTCATTAAATACCATACTCTATTCCCCATGCCTACAATGCCCTTCTCTACTTACTTCCACATTGCAGAATTCTTTACTTCCTTGAAGACTGGCCCTAAGATCTTCTTTCTGTATGAAGCCTTTCCTAGTTTTCCAGCAGCTAGAATTTTGTCAGCCCTTTCTACGTATAATCCAGCTCTTCATTCCTATGTGAAAAATAGTCATGGCTCCAAAATCTAAATCTCATTATCAAAGACCATTCTTAGCCAGCTATCCATTTCTCAGATCTGCCTCACTTTTATGAATCCCTTAACTTCAATAAGCAGGACTAAATGAAAATGTTACCTGTGCCACTGAGGTCTTCAGGTCCTCCCCACCACCACCACCACCACCACCACCACCAAGAACCTCCTACGTCTTTAGCACAGTGGTTCTCAACCTTCCTAATGTGGCAACCGTTTAATACTATGTGGGTGTATCTGCATGTGGGCAGACCCACCTGGAGAGGGATAGAAGAGCAGTGTTTTGGTTCCTAAGACCATCCAAAATATGTGTTTTCCAATGGCTTTAGGTGACCCCTGTGAAAGGGTCGTTCGACCCCCAAAGGAGTCGCAACCCATTTAGCAAGGCTTTCTAGATTCCTCCTCATGGTATTATTTGTCCATACATAAATCACTAAAAGTAGGCAGGTTATCAGGTTTGACAAGTCTCAGGGGATTTCTCATAACATTCCAAATATATGTCCTGAGAAGTAGGCTTCTATGTTTATGTCAAGTTAATAAACAGTACTCCTTTATATAACTCAATGATAATTTTATCCTTTGAGAGGTAAGTGAAATGACAAGAGAAACTGGGATTATAAATTTTTGGAGAGCAGATTGCAAAGGGTCCAAGAGAAAGAAGAAGTTAGATCCAACGGCTTAATAGTTTGAAAAGGAAATGGTCCCAAGAGAGATCAAAAATAGAATTCTGAAGACAAAAAGTTTGGAAAGGATCATTCTTTGCAGACGATATGATGATATACTTGGAGAATCCTAGAGAATCAAGTAAAAAACTACTTGAGATGATAAATAAATTTAGCAAAGTTGCAGGGTGTAAAATAAACCCACATAAATCCTCTGTATTCCTATATATTTCTAACAAAGTCCAAGCAAGAAATAGAAAGAGAAATTCCATTTAAAGTTACATTATAAAATACTTGGGAATCTATCTGCCAAAACAAACCTATGAACTATATGAACACAATTACAAAACACTTTTCACACAAATAAAGTCAGATCTAATTAACTATAAAAACATCAGTTGCTTATGGCTAGGTCGAGCTAATATAATAAAAATAAAATTTTACCTAAATTAATTTACTTATTTAGTACCATACCAATCACTCTACCAAAAAAAATTATTTTCTACAGCTAGAATGATAGGGAGGGAAAGGCAGAGCTGCTTGAAGAGACCAATATGGAAGTTAAGGGAATTCATCAAATATAAAATAAGACGCATGTAGAAAAATGAAAGCAAGGACAAATAAAAAAATAAACAACTAATAGTAGCACTGTCCTTTAAGAATCATAGCAAAGCCTAAGAAGAACCAAGGCTGGTAATAAATTCAAAGACCAACAAATAAACTTTTTTTTTTTAACTCACGATGGGGAAGAGAATCAATGAAAGGATAAGACCACTGTTGAAGATGGAATCTGATAATGGGTAATAGGGAGAAAAAGTTGACCTATTCCTCTTTGCTTCCGTTTTCCCTTCTGAGGAGTCTTTGGACTAAGAAGGATAGAATATCAGGAAATAGAAACACAAAACCTGTGAAGAAAGAGCATTTCCCTGAATGAGTTCAAGTCCTTGACCCAGATTCAGAGGAACTATATACTAGCATATTAAAAGAACTAGCAGATGTGATTGTGGAGCCATTGTCAATTGATCTATATAAAATTCTGAACAGAAAAAAAAGGCAAATTCTTATTTTTTTAAAGGGAAAAAGAGTGTAGTCTACTAATCATGGAAGGGGTATGCTTGATTTCTATAGCTGGAAAAAAATTAGAATACATTATCCTGGAGATAGTTTGTAAGCACCTACTGCTCACTAAAAGCTAGCTTTATTTCATCAAGAGGAGATAATGCCAGACTAACCTCATTTCCTTTTTTGAAAGGGTTACTCTTCTAGGAAAACTGCATAGTGCTTTTAATTACCCAAAGCTTCTCTCTGAAACAGAAGCCCAATGTTTAAAACATTGGCATTCTTCTCCTAATGCTAAATTCTTTCAAGTAATACAATATTACAATCTCTGAAGAATTAAAATGTAGGTCACTCATAAAATGTATAATGGAAATGGAAAGGTATATGGTATGTGTGAATAGGCAGCAATACGTTAGTATCACAGAATCTAAGTAGATTTAGAGGCGTAAGAGACCTTAGAGGTCAACTAGTCCAACAGCTTTATTTTATGGAGAGGAAAGTAGGACCCAGAGAGAGGCTGGGGAAACTCAGACCCAAGTAATTTGTCCAGTGTCACAGAGGTAGTAAGGGGAGTATCGGAAATTTGACACAGGTCTTCTAACCCTCAATCCAGCACAATTTCCATTACACCATGCCTTACCAATTAAGAATTACACAAAAGGAGCAATATAAAGACTATATGACCAGAAAAGGAGGTGGGTCAGACAAAGGAAGAAGGAGGGATAACTGATGCCCAGCTTCACTGCTTTTCAGTATCAAGAGATCTAGAGGAAGGATACTAGTGTGTGAATTGGTCTTCTTTCACAAGACTTAACGGATATGAACAAGAACTGCACAGGATGAGAATGTATGGACTAGTTGCAAGTGGTGCAGTTGATCCAGGAAGTAAGGGGCCTAACGGTATGAGAAACTTGTACTACAAAGTATTAGTTACCAAAACTATTTGGCAGTGGTTAAAAAGTAGAAAAATTGATCAGTGGATGAGATAAGCAATACCAAAAAAAAAAAGTAGCACAATATTTTATAAATCCAAAGACTACAAGTACTTAGGTAAGGACTCACAATTCGACAAAAAATTCTGGGGCAAATGGAAAGCAGTTTGACAGAAACTAGATACAGACCAATGTCCTCATAACTTATACCAACAATAAGCTACAAATGAGTATGTGACCTAGATAAAGAAGGTCACATTATGAAAAAGTGAGCCAATTGCAACATCAAGAGTGGAATGATGGTATCTTAGTTAATTAACTCTGCACTTACCCTAGCACCTGGAATGCTTCTCTCTGTCCCTCTGTCTCTCTCTCTGTCTATAGATAGATAGATAAAGTATACATCTATATCTACATATTATTTCAACAATTTGTCATAAGAATGTAAGAAGATATTTTATGAGTACAAACCAATTTTAATGAACTTCAAATAACCTAATTGTTTTGTTGTAATGAAAATATTACTAGAAGTCATACTTCCAAGACACTAAAAATGAAGATCACCTGGTGAATCAACAAGTACAAGGGTAGCAGAAAGGTATCGTATGTACATCCATACATGCACACACATATGCCTCCTGTCTAGATGATGACATGCAGTTAGATGGACAATCTCTCAAGCTCTATCAGCATACACGTCTTGGAATACAATATAAATGGATGGGCAAAGTTGGGTAAAGAGTAACAGAACAAGGAGAATAAGGTGAAAAGCCCTTTAAAATCAAAAAGTTCTTTAAAATACCCCAAACTTCCCCCAGACATAAGGGTCCATCTTTTAAATCACCATATTCTACTAAGGTTTCTGTATGCCTAAGTCATGGAACACTACTAGTCTCTAAAGAATTAAAAATCACCCAGAGGGCAACAGAGAGGTCAATGGAGGGTATAAGAAGACTATAAAACCTAACAAATAAGGAACTAAGAAGAATTAGAGGAAAGAAGGTCATTGAAAGACATATTTGATTCAAAAAATCAGATAGGCCGATCATGTTGAACATGAAGACAAGAAATGACCAGTGGACAATCCTTACCATCCTCTCATAGCTGATGGCCTCTTTTTCAGCAATTTGTGCAGCCCTTTCTTTATTCATGTAAGCTGCTTTCAATTTTTTCTCCAATTCTCGAAGTTCAAGACTGTTAAAAAATTCATTTAACCAATAAAAACATTAGATAACTTATTTTCTTTAAGAAATATTCAAGAATCTATGCTTGATTTAGTATATGCAATATATTAAATACCAAATTTGAATTCTATTTAAAAATTTTTCCTTATTCTTTTCCAAAAGTTCATAAACACTTTCACAAAATCAATGTTTTACAAAAATAGCATTTGCTAAATGATGTGAATGAATATAAATGTGATTTATATAAATATATGTACATATACATATATATTTGCATATAGACACACATAAATATATATATGTATATTTGTGTATTTCCTGTTAGCCTGTAAATTCCATAAGGTCAAGAATCTGATATTTATCTAAAAATTGTATCTCTCATCAGTGTTTAACACAGTGATCTGTGCATGGTATTTAATAACTACTTGTTGAATTGGATAAACAAGTATATATAAAAACAAGCAATACATTTTTATTTTTAATACAATTTTAATAAAACCTTAATTAGCCAAAATGACTAAGTGGCTAACCAGAAACACTTCATTTTTATAATTACTATTTAAAATATTTTTGTGTGCTGGTAACACTTTTCTGCCTTAGTTAAAAACACCATATTAAATGTAATTAGATTTTTTGATGACTAAAGAAATTGTAATACTTTTGAGCCATTCTAAACACTACAGTATTACAGAATTAATATCACCATAAAAATGTATTAAGCGCATACTCTGTACAAGTCAGTTTGCTAGGTAATAGGGATACAATAACAAAAATAAAATATTCTCTATCTCGAAGGAGCTTGCATTCTACTGGGATTACTGCACAAGTATAATACAAGGTAACTGGAGGAGGGAGGGACAGGACTGACTAGGGAAAATCCAGGGAGGCTCACTTCACAAGAGAAGGTAGGGAATTAATTTTTAAGGAAGACAAGGGTTATAAGCAGAGGAGAGAGTACATTCCTACCAAGGAAGATGACATGGAAATATATGGAGGTAGGAGGTGGAATGTATAGTTTGGGGAATGGTGAATAGTCCAATTTGACTGGAATGTAGAGTTCATTGAGGGGATTAGTATAAGGTAAAGCTGAAAAGGTAGGTTAAAGCCAGATTATGGAAGGCCTTAAATGCTAGGTTGAGAAATATGTACTTTCCCTTAGAGAAAAGGTGGGAACCAGGTTTTTGAACAGGCAAACTCCTGGTCACCTCTGTGCCATGAGATTATTTAGAGTTTAGTTTGAGTCGGAAGGGACCTTAGAAATAATCTAGTTCAGCTTCTCGATTTTCACTG
Source organism: Pseudocheirus occidentalis (assembly GCA_028646575.1). Lineage (NCBI taxonomy): Eukaryota > Metazoa > Chordata > Mammalia > Diprotodontia > Pseudocheiridae > Pseudocheirus > Pseudocheirus occidentalis. The sequence continues at coordinate 161,201 of JAQQSW010000032.1, read as the reverse complement.
TACTTTCAAAAGTATATTCAACTTCAGAACACCTGTAAATATGAATGTTCCTGTGTCATGGCAGGAAAGACATATTCCCAGAAGTGTTTTTCTTTTCTTTCCAAGATGCTCTTGGGGCTAGAGTGGTAAGAACAGGGGTTAAACATATCCAGAAAAAGAACTAAGGAGTCTGAATGCAGATTGAAGCACACTGTTTTCACTTTGGTTTTTTTTTTTTCTCTTTCTCATGATTTTTCCCTTTTGTTCTGATTCTTCTTTTACAACATAACTAATATGGAAATACATTTAATGTGATTATATGTGTATGACCTATATCAGATTGCTTGTTGTTTGGGGGAGGGAGGAAGAAAAATCTGGAACTCAAATTTTTTTAAAAAAATGAATGTTGAAGACTATCCTCACATGTAATTGGAAAACAAATAAAATACTGATAGAGCCGATTTCTGCCCAGCAACGAGAAGCTTGCCTAAATCTAAATCTGCCCACTAAGGGGGGGGGGGGGAGGGGAGCTCTACTTGTTAAAAAGAAAACTTTGCTATTTTAGCCAGTATCCTGTGTATGTGACTAACCCTTAAGGTCTGTGGCTATATCCTCGAACGTTGCAAGCTAAATCCCGTTTTGTGAACAATATCCTTGAACTATTTTGAAATGTACCCAGCACACCTGCTTCCCCTTCCTGCCTTCCCTTTCCTGTGGTTAACTGCCCATATAGGAGATTACCCCAAACCTAGCTGAGTACTCACAATTTGTGTATAAAAGCAAGCCCTTGTCTTTTTTCAAGCTGCTAGTACCCTGAAGGATGAACTAGCCTGCCACTTTTGTGTCAATAAAGCTCTTTCGACTAGGAGACCACCTACCTCCTGAATTCTTTCCTGACAACTTGACTCTGAACCATATCAATACTTCATCAATACTATTAAGGAAAAAAACAGGTTAAAAATAAAGCGAGGATGGTTGGAGGGAAAAGAAGATGCCTTTTTCCAATAAAAGGTCCATTTTAACCAACAATGTAGCTGAAGTACCATATTATCTGCAATATCACTGTTTTCTATTACTATATTTTTTACATCACAAATAGATAATATTTCAAATGTAGTGAAATAGACTTTTGTGAGCTAACATGGAAACATAAACATTACTTAAAGGATTTTCTACTTCTCTTTTCACTATGAAGCCTTCCCTGATGGTTTCACAAAGGTGATCTGTTCCTTTTTTAAAGCTCTGTTCAGTATTAAGTATGCCACTATTAAGGCACTTTTTATATATTGCTTTGCATCACAGTTCTTCACCTGTGTTATTTTTTCCTATAAGATCCTAAATTCCTGGAATACAGGGACCATGTTTTATAAATCTTTGTATACTTCACAGCTCTCTACACAGTGCCTTGTATGTAAAAGGTACTCAGTAAATACTAGCTCAGTGAAAAAAAAGTATGCCAAAATGTGTTCCAAACTCTCAACAGATTTACACGTAACCTTCTGGAATGCACCTTATTTAAATACTGTGGACTGGCTGTTCTGTTGATGAAGAAAGTATTGGAGATTTGGGCAGGATGAATACTATGATGAGGACATGTTTTGTTTTAATTTTGTGATATGTCCTAGATATTAGTTTAATTACTGATCATGTGAAAACAGGATTGCATGAGAGAACAATCCATTAGCTGTTTTCTCTGATTAGCTGGATCACAGCTAATCAAGGTATTTCTTTTTTTTTTCTTTTTTTACTGATTTCTCTTCCAGCTTTAATATTTTATTTTTTCCAATTACATGTAAAACCAATTTTTAACATTTAAAAAAATTCCCTTTCTCCCTCTCCCCGCCCTGAGATGGCAAGCAATTTGACATAGGTTACGAATGTGCATTCATGCAAAATATATTTCTGTATTAGGTACATTGTGAAGGAAAACATAGACCAAAGAAAGCACACACACATAAAAGAAACTGAGAAATAATATACTTTGATTCACATTCAGACTCCATCAGCTCTTTCTCTGGAGGTGGATAGCATTTTTCATCATGAGTCCTTTGGAACTGTCTTAATCAAGGTATTTCTACTATTCTGTGTAATGTGTTTTTCAACTATCATATAAAGAAATGGTATGAAGAAATGTACTTATTTCAGGTTAAATATTAAGAAGCATTTTCTACCAGCATAAAATTTATCCAGAAATAGACCTTTAAAATATTTCCTCTCCCTTTGAGATGAATGTTATAGTGCTTATAAATATCTGCAGCATAAAATGACTTTAATTATAATTCTATAAAAGATTCTGATTCAAATAATTATATTACAAATTAATACTAAGTGTTGAATTACACAAAATGAAATTTTACACGATTTTCAGTTTAAAGAAATAAAGATACCTGTTTTCTCTTATTTGTTGCCTCATTTTTTCATCCTTTAGACTTTCATTCTTTAGTTTTGCCAGCTCTGTAGCCAATTTTTGTTCTTGTTCCAGCTGCATTGCCTTCATCCTTTTGTTTTCTTCAGCCTACCCAAAGAAAATTATTTTAGATTTCCTTCTCCAGAAACAGAAAACTGTATTTCAATAAGAGTCAGTTTATTAGTTTTTCTATTACCATGTCAGCAGAATGTAATGTTCTTCTTGAGGGCAGGGAGTGTTTCATTTTTGTTTTTCATACCCCCAGATCCTAGCACAGTGCCTTGAACATAGTAAATCTTTGTTTAATTGAATTAAGACTAAAGCTCTTCAAAAACAAGAGCTACATCTTCTATTTTTGGTAACTTCCTACAGACTACCTTGTGAATTGCTCTGCATAAGGTGGATTTTTAATAAAGAATACTAAGCTCTTTCGGATCCGCCATCAACGGGTGGACCCAGTGCCATGATGCAGATTTTCGTGAAGACTTTGACGGGGAAGACCATCACCCTTGAGGTCAAACCATCCGATACTATTGAAAATGTCAAGGCCAAGATACAAGATAAGGAAGGTATTCCACCTGATCAACAAAGATTGATTTTTGCGGGCAAGCAACTAGAAGATGGACATACTTTGTCTGACTACAACATTCAGAAGGAATCCATCCTTCATCTTGTTCTGAGGCTCCGTGGTGGTGCCAAGAAGAGAAAGAAGTCTTACACCACTCCCAAAAAAAACAAGCATAAGAGAAAGAAGGTTAAGCTTGCTGTTCTGAAGTACTACAAGGTTGATGAGAATGGCAAGATTAGCCGCCTACGAGGAGAGTGCCCTTCTGATGAATGTGGTGCTGGTGGTGCTGGAGTCTTTATGGCTAGCCATTTTGACAGACATTATTGTGGCAAGTGTTGTCTAACCTACTGCTTCAACAAGCCAGAAGACAAGTAAATGTATATATGTGTTAATAAAAAAAAGTCAACTAAAAAAAATAAAGAATACTAATTAAATACTCTTGTTAGCACAGCAGGAAAGGTAATGCATCTGAACCACATAAGTGAGAAGAGACCATGTAGGTCTCTTTCACCAAGAGAGTGAACTAGTATTTCTGGCCATATAGGAGTTAGATTCAGGCAAGATGTTTAAGGAAATATAAGTGTTACTAGTATAATTTGAACCAAGTCTTATGACTAGATGGAATAATATGTTGCTATTTCAAAGTAACATCCTCCTAGATAAGCTATGCACAAAGTACAATTGAAAGGAAGTCTTGGGACAAGTAATATGTACCTGACTTATATATGAAGTGACAGTCAATGAAAAAACCCAATTCCTGAAAAACAGAAACTTAAGCAGTAAGGCAACTGTGGAATCAATGAAGGAGTTTAGCCTTCTGAAATAATTCACAAAGAATTGTTGTCCTCTATACTCCCCTCAACAAAAACCTTCACTGGCTCCTAACTGTTCCTAGGGAAAAATTCAATCTACTCCAGCTAGCATTTAAGACCCTCCACAATCAGGCTCCAACCTTTCAGTCCTATTTCACATGACTACCTTATACACATTTTGATCCATCCAAACTGGTCTACAAATGCAATGCCCCACCTCTATACATTCACAGAGATTATCCCCTATGCAGAGAGAAGTTGTTTCTTCCTTTATCGCTCAACTCTTTGACTACTTTTTTGATGAAGCTTATTCTGGTCTCAACTTAATACATTCTCTTCTCACATTTTCATAGAGAATTTTGATTGTCTCTCTCCTTTGCCTGTACCACATTCTGCACTGTCTATTTTTGTGCACATGGTACAACCACAATAGTAGATTGCAAATTCTGTTGAGGGAAGGATAAAACTTGTTCATTTTACATCTCCAGTGCCTGGCACAGAGCCTCACACATATATGGCAATATTTCAATGGATTTATGATTTCATAAATTTGGATATTCCTACAATAACCTATCTATACTTTTTTATCATGTCAATGCTTTACTCCCATACCTCTGTAAGTACACTAGAGACTTTCCTATTGGTCTTTTAATAATCAGTGAATACCAAAACAGCACCTGGGCTTTCTTAATACTTTTCTTGCTCAACAAATGACTGACCCATCTCCTTTTCCTATCATATTCTGGAAGATATTTTAGGCATCTTTATGCAAGTCATTATTGGTAATATGTTGCTATTGATATCCACCATAATACTCTTCACAATGCCCTTTGAGGTACCCACAATTTTGATTCTTCAGATTACAGGGTTCAGTTAGGGAAAAACTGATGTTGAAAAGATGAGTTTTTGTTTCAGAGAGCAGCTTGGGATGGTGGACATCACTGTACAATTTCCTGAATTCAATACAACCCACTGTCTTTGCCTGTTCAATTCTAGACCCAGCTTAGAATCCATCTGTATGGTACACCAAAGACACATGTACTGAATGGGCTAATTCAACGGGTTATCCTTCCAATTGTGATTGTAAGACATCATTCTTGAAGTTGGTTTTTCTTGTATGAATTAAGTCAAACTCTTTTGAGGTGCTTCATAGTTAGCTTTATAGTATTTAGAGACTTGATGTAATCAGCACAATATCTGCAAATAAAAAATCTTCAGAATTCAGAATCTGTAAGGAATCTTCAGAATCTATAAGGAATCTCTCTTCCATTTGTGTTTTGTTTTGGCCATATTCTATGAGAGTGGCAAACACTTTGCAAGTAGATATCTTTGTTTTATTCATTGCTTGATATTAACAATGAGAGGGTTGAACAAAGTTATTTCTAATGCAGACTCAAGGAATTTTGTATAATCTTAAGACATATGGGAGACAATTTATTGAAGGAGAATCTTTCAGGCTGTATTTTAGTCTACTTAAAGATTTTTTAAAAAACCATTAACAAATATATTCAGTGGGATCTTGAAATCCCTGAATCTTTAGTAAGAGACAAAAGATAAAAAGCAAGCATCACAGTCATATCTCAAAGAGAATAAAAGATCCAGAAGGTAGCTTCCATTATGTTGAGTCAATCTTCTATGGGAGAATTAAGGAAAAAGACAAGAAAAAGAATTGCACAAGAGGAGATGAAGAGGGGTTGTGAGATGTACCAAAGGAGCCACAGAAATGAGATCACAGGTCTTTGCACTAAGATTAAACAATATTCATTTTTATTATTTCAATAAGCTAAAGTTTAAAGCACATTTTTAGTCATTAATAATTTTATTTTTTAAAATTAACTTTTGTTTATTTTTAGTTTACATCATTTGTTTCCATGAGATTTTGAGTTTCAAATTTTCTCCCCATTTAAAGCACATATTTTTAAAATCATATTTTTTCATCTATAGAGCTTAATTGGAATAAAATTGTATAGTTCTATTAAAAAAATAGAAGTTAAGAATTACAGGGTTCCATTAAGTAACTTTATTATAAGGTTATTGTGAAGAAAGCATTGTGTAAACCTAAAAGCCCTATGTAAAAGTGAATTATTGTTACTATTATTACCTGGTATCATTTTCAATGGACTGTAATCAATGCTAGCTGTATGCAGTCATGCCTTCTCAGTAGAAATGGGGAGAAAAAGTAATCTGAGATACTATATTGGGAAGCACTTACCTTTTGAATAGCTTCTTCCATATCTAATTCAAATTGTTCATCCTGTAGTAATCGGAGGATTCTTTTCCGTGCAATACGTTCATCATTTGCTATCATCATCTTTTGTATTCTGACTTGTTCCCCATGCTTAATTTTCTCCTCGATTTGTATTTTTTTAGCCATGTTTTCATTGACTAATTTCTGATGTTTTTCTGCAACATTCTGTTTTTGTTTTTCTGAGGTAGCCTAAAATGAAAAATAACACCATTTATATTTCCTTATTTCTTCCATAATACCCCAGTTATCAAACCTAAACTGAGGATCAAAGATGTTTATTTTTTTAAAAAAACCAACTTTACAAATGTTAAAGTGCTAATATGTCAGCTATTTTTAATCATCATTACATAAAATCTTGCCACAAATGATTTCATGTTGTTTTCCATCATCTGAAATGGAGTGTAAAGAAAGAGTGCAACAGGAAGATGGAAGGAGAGAAAAAAAGAATTAACCAGCTGGAGGACAGAAGGAGGAAAGAGTAGAGGAGCAAGGATTCAGATGAATGTCAACATTGAGATTAAAAGTTGACAAGTGTTTGCAAGGAAAGGAAGATGGAGCTTTTGTTTTCCTTCCTGAATAATGAAAACTACAAATTAGAAGAGGCCAAGCCAACACGCTGACCTCTTCCTAGCACAAGCTGCTTTTCGGAAGTATCACTGTCAAACTCCCCCAACACAATTCCAGTAAGTCTACTGACGAGCAAGTACCATCTAATCCAGTCTTCCATCCAGTCTTCCAAGGCCGAGATTTTATTTTCTTCGGTGCCCTCCTCATCCAGGGTGCCAAAGAACAAAAGACCAGTAAGCCTGTGGTTGCAGAAGCTAACCAAATAAATGGGTGCGGGAGGTGGGTGGGGAGGGGGCAACTTGGGTGGAGAGGGGGCGCAAATCTTCAAGCTTTCTTGGTGTTACTAGATATAAACTAAATTTCCAGATTCCTGGATAGCAGGGTTTGATGATGGGGGAAAGGGGAGGAGGTGGGGAAGGAGAGAGAGAGAGAAGGGGAAGAGTGAAGAGGGATACGAGGAGGAGAAAAGGGGAAAGTGGGGGAAGAGGACCTGAGGGTTCCCAGCACCCTGGCAGGAACTAGTTTCTCACCTAGGGTGCCTCACCTTTCGAACCCCAGGTCCCACTTACCATCTTGGTCTATGAGAAGCACCGCACTCCTTACTGAACTTGATACTTCCTTAGCGACCGAGACTCAAACCTGAGCAGAGAACACCAACCCTAACTCAGTCGCCTGGCGGAGACCTTCCCGCTCTTCTGTTTACAAAGCGTATCCCAGGTAACGGTTACAGCCCAAATTGAATTGGCGCAGGCGCCTTCAAGGCTTCGTTCAGAACGCGGCCTTTCATTGGTTGGGGGCCGCCCAATCGGCGTCTCTGGATGGGGGTGTCAAATCTGGGGAATAGAAGCTGGTAGGGCTGCTCGCTTGGAAGGCGCGGTTCTAACGTATAGTTCGAGTGTGTTCCCATGAGGGATGAGCCGTGTTCCCAAGTACCTCGATGATTCCACACTCCTAAACACGGATTTGGAAAATGTCTTTATAGCGTGGAAAGCCTTTCATTTGGTTTGTTTCATGGTTGTCCATTGTCCTCTCGGTTCCTCCATCTTCTCTTCCCCCCCACCCCACCCCCCCGTGAGGAGGAATCGGTGAGGGCTTGTTCCTCGCTCCCCCAGGATGCTCCTCCCCGTAGCGCTTTCAGCCTGAGGAAAGAAGGCAAAGTCTGAGGTGTAATTTCAGGTAGCCCAGCAGTCCTTCTGGGTCATCCACCCAGCTGTTTGTATAGTCAAATAGATGGACTAACTTGCCACTTGGAAACTTGAGCGTTTGTAACGGAATTGATAGGAGGCTTCCCTACAATCATTTCACTTGGAGGACCGATGAAGATGATGCCACGTGATTGGCCTGGTTCATTTCATTCTTTCCTCCTCCCCCCAGTCACCCACCCACTTCCATCTCAAGTTATTTAAGCCATTTTAACAATTAAATTGGATTGACCCTAGGACAGTCGGGTTGGCAGCTTAGTGATCAACTTGAGAAAATGGTCGATTCTTTTCAGACCCAACCTTTTTGCTTCACAAATACTTAGGAACGCTTTCTGATCTTCGGAAGCTCTTAAAGTCCCGGTTCCACAGTGGTGTGTTTTATTGGACTTGGGATCACAGGATCTGTCTTTGTATCCCCTCTTTGTTAATTCCAGACATTCCTGACTATATCCCATTCCCGGGGCAGTTAGGTGAGGAAGACAGAATGCTGGGCCTGGAACCAGAGAAGACCTATCTTCTTGAGTTCAAGTCTAGACTCAGACGCTTCTTAGATGTATGACCCTGAGCAAGTCACTTGACCCTGTTTGCCTCAGTTCAACTATAAAATGAACTGGAGGAGGGAAAGGTAAACCACTCCAGTATCTTTGCCAAGAAAACCCCAAATGGGGTCATGAACAGTCAGACAGGACTGAAAGGACTAAATAAAAAGAACAACAAATGTGCTAGGCACTGTCCTAAACATGGTGATACAGATACAAGAAAAAAGAAAGTCCTTAACTCTCAAGGAGCTTACATTCTGATGGGAGAAGACAACACATACAGAGGAACTGAAAAAGGGGCAAGAGAGAAGAAGGTACCCACAATGATCATACATAGATCTGGGAGAGGAATGAAGCATGATTGGCCTAGGCTAGTCCTTACATGGAGGTGCTGGAAGCAGCCCACCAGGGGGAGAAGATGGACATATAATGGCCTAAGTGTGAATGTTAGAGTGGCTGAGAGCTTAAGCAGTTACCATATATCTTATAAGTGTCCTGAGAGGGGTTATAAGGTGAGAAGAGAGACTATGATGAGAGAATAGTCTGTGACGTGGTTAACAGTCCCTCTCCCCAACATATGCTTAGCTTATGCCTGCACACAGTGAGCAGTGGTATAAGACTGTTGGATCAGATTCTGACTAGTTCAGCATTTCTGAATTGTGAACTGAGCTTTCTCTTAGGTTCTGTTTCAGATGGAGATTGCCCAGAGTAGCACTGGATGACCTAGGGTACTGGGCACCATGATGCTGCACCTGTATCTTGAACTCTTTATCTGTTGAGTTTCTACCCATACCTTTTGATCCAGTTCCAATCAAAAAGCTAAAATTGTACCTACTTCACCAAATCTTCCTGATTATCTCATTTAATCTTCCTTTAACCTTGCATAGCCCTTCATACCTTTATTACACACTTACGTTCTATTTTGTTTTTAATAGTTATTTGTATATGTGTCATATTCTGTGGTTCCTCTCTAATTCCACCAGATTGTAAATTCCATGAGACAGAGGACTACCTTATTGACTGAAAAATGTCTACTCCAGTGTCTAGCAGCACATTTCATGCACTTAATTTTTATAGACTTGAATCATCCCATCCATAGGTGTGAGGGACCATAACTCTTCATCATGATAAGATGCAAGCATATGACAAACAAATCATACTTTTACCTTCTAGTTGATTATACTGGTTATAATAATCATGAACCTTTACTATCTACTAATAGCTGTTTGTGCCTGCCTGTGAGTATACCATATATTTTGCTAGTATAGCCTTACCACAAGGCAGGCTTGATGATTCTTTGAAATACAGCACCATGACAATGCATACAGGCAGGGAGAAATGACTTCTGATTGACTGAGAAACTTCTGAGAGATAGAAGCAGAGATCATAAGTGAGATAGACCAAGAAAAGAAAATACACAGACTTTGAATTGAATGTGCTGTGTTACATTTGGAAAAGTGTGCAATTCTTTCAATAATTTGCTGATCTCTGAAATAAAAATTCATCTTTTAATTATTCTCCTGGTGATTTTTATATGACTACATAATGGAACACTGCAGCCTGAAGCATAGAAGTTTCAGGTGATCCAAAGAACAGTGGAGAATAGTATTAAAGGAAATGAGGCTGCAGCATGTTACAGTATGGTAACTCGCAAGCAAGTGTTGTAAAACTATCATTCAAGAAAGGCATAATTGTAAAGGAAGGTGAATCAGTCAAGTAGTAAGAGCAAGAGATACAGTCTGAGTGTTAAAAGCATGCCCAAAGAATACCTAGAGATTTTCTGGGAAGGAATTATTAGGAGACATGGACAAGAATTCCATAGAATCAATCAATAAGTATTTATTTGGCAACTAGTAGGCCAGGTGGCACAATAGATAGAAAGCTGGATCTGGACTCAGGAAGACCAGAGTTCAAATTCAGCCTCACTTATTAGCTGTATGAGTTTGGGTACCTCTTCACCTCAGTTTCCTCAGCTATAAAATGAGAATAATAATAGCACCTGCCCCCAGAATTGTTGAGGATCAAATGATTGTAAAGTACTTAACACAAAGACTGGCATGTAGGTGCTATATAAGGGCTTATTCCATTCCTTCCTTCTTATTTCCTATTACATGCTTCTGGGCCAGGCCCTGTGCTGGATGTTGGGGATACAAGTAAGAAGGATGAAACAATTCCTATTTGTAATGAACTTATATTCTAATGGAAGAGACAACCAGTACATGCAAAAAAATGTAAACAGTACAAACATAAAGGTGCTAAATACAAACACATACAAAGTAGTTAAATATAAGGTAGTTTGGAAAGGATGGCAATAGCAGTTAGGAGTATCAGAAAGACGGCATCTAGGCTACTTGAGCTGAATCTTGAATCAGCCAGGGAAGCCAAGAGTCAGAGTGGGGTTAGGACATTCCAGGCATGGGAGGCAGTCAGAGCACAGGTCCAGCAGGTGAGCCAGAGTGTGAAGGGGAGTAAAGCATAAGAAGATTGGAAAGGTAGGAAGGAGCCACATTGTGAAGGGCGTTAGCTGCCAAAGAAAGGGTTTTATAATTGATCCTGGAGGTAATAGGGAACCACCGGAATCATTTGGGATGAGAGACACCGTCAGTCTTGACTTTGGGACAATCACTTTGGTAACTGAGTTAAGGATGGAACAGAGTGAAGAGGGATCCGGCAGGGAGACCAATTAGAAGGCTATTCCAATAGTCTAGGTGTGAGTTGATAAGCATTTGATATATAGTGGTGGCTGAATAAGTGGGCAGATAGGGCTATATGTGAAAGCGGGTATGAAAACAGAAATGACAAAATTTCACAACAGACTGGATATATGAGATGAATGTCAGTAAGAAGTTGAAGATGACACCAAGGTTGCAAGCTTTAATGAATTCTGGGATAAAAATGGTACTGGGAGAATTTTGACATGTATAAGGAAGTTTAGAAGACAGGTATGTTTGGGGTAAAGATAATGAATTCTGTTTTGGACATAATGAGTTTGAAATGTCAAAGGGACATCCAGTTCAAGATGTCCAAAAGGCAGTTGGTGACACAGTACTGGAACTGAGGAAGGAGACTAGAGCTGGATATATTGATCAGGGAATCATCTGCATAGAGTTAGTTGCTATAACCCATGGAGCTGATGAAATCACAAAGTGAGATAGTACAGAAGAAATGAGGATCCAGGACCAAGTTTTGGGGGACACCCAGTTAGTGAACGTGATAGATGATGAACCAGCAAAGGAGATGAAGAAGGAGTGATCAGATAGGATGAAAACTAGGAAAAAAGCAATGGCATGAAAATCTAGAGAGGAGAGGGTACATAGGAGGAGAAGGTGATTAACAGTGTCAGATTCATAGAGGTCAAGAAGTATAAGAACTAAGAAAAGGTTAAAAGATCTAGCAATTAAGAAATCACCAGTATCTTTGAACAAGGCAGTTTCAGTTGAATGATGAGGGTAGAAGCTGGGTTGCAGGGTTTAGAAGAGGGTGAGAGGACAAGAAATGGAGGCATGGAGTCTAGATGACTTTCTCAAGGATTTTAGCCATGGATAAAGGGAGGATAGATATAGGATGAGAGCTAGCAGGGATTGGGAGGGTCAGGTGAGGATTTTTTAAGGATAGGGTATACGTGACTATGTTTGTAGGCAGCAGGGAAAGAGTAATTAGGGAGAAATTGAAAATAGAGAGAGACAGAAAAAAGGGGGATGTTAAACATGGGAGCGGCTAGGCGGCATAGTGAATAAAGTATCAAGCCTGGAGTCAGGAAAACCTGAGTTCAAATCCAGACTCAAATACTTAACTAGCTGTGTGACCCTGGGCAATTCACTTACACTCTGCCTCAGTTCTCTTATCTGTAAAAGATGGCTAATAATAAAACCTACCTGGCAGGGTGGTTGTGAGGATCAAAGGAAATATCTGTACAGCACTTAGCATAGTCCCAGGAACACAGCAAGTACTATATAAATGTTAGTTAATATCATTATTTATTTATTTATTATTAGTGTGTATGCATGTATTTGTGAGAGGGAGAGAGAAAGAGAGAGAGAGAGAGAGAGAGAAAGAGAAAGAGAGAGAAAGAGAGAGGGAAAGAAAGAGAGAGAGAGGGAGAGAGTAAGGGAGAGAGGGAAGAAGAGAGAGAGAGAGAGAGAGAGAGAAAGAGAAAGAGAGAGAAAGAGAGAGGGAAAGAAAGAGAGAGAGAGGGAGAGAGTAAGGGAGAGAGGGAAGAAGAGGAAGAGGGAGACAGAGAGAGGGGGGAGAGAGAGAAAAAGAGAGAGAAAGGAGAGGGAGAGGGAGAGAGAGAGAAAGGAGAGGGAGAGGGAGAGAGAGAGAAAGAAAGAGAGAGAGAGAGAGAGAGAGAGAGAGAGAGAGAGGAGAGAGGAGATTTCAAAAGCATTAGAAGGCTATGGCATTACCATGGAAAAGAGGCCTGAACTAAAGTATTATTGACTGTATGAATGGAGAGAAGGTTACATATAAGAGAGATATTATGAAAATAGAAATGATAAGGTTTGACAACTGATTGGATATCTTAGTAGATATAATTATTGGTAAATGTATCAGAATAGGTAAAATTAAATCATCAAAGTAAGATGCAAATAAATTGATTAAATTAGAAGCCATCTCCTGCCCCATAAGAGTTTTGAAGAGATTTAAGGATAAAATTATAGAAATGTTGGCTAAAATATGTAACTTGTCATTATAGATAACCATTTTATTAGAGAACTATTGGATTAGGATTATAGGATCATAGGTCTAGAGAAAGAAGGGACATCAGAGGTCATCTCATCTAACCCCTTCATTTTACAATTGAGGAAACAGAGTCCCATGAAGGTTGTGTCTCACTCATAGTCATACAGCATCAGAACTGGAATTTTAATCCAGATCCTCTGACTTCAAAGTTGAACCTTCCACTGTCTTTTCTATATTAAACTGGTTACACTAGTAAATTTTTCACCATAGACCAAATAATTTCATTTTTATGCCTGGAAAGCTATTGGAAACCACAATAAAGAACAGGAGCATTTAAACAGATATAAGCTATTAATATAGTTTCTATAAGGGGAAATTATAACTTATTTACTGAGATAATGGGGGAGAAATAATGTCATACCTTATTTAGATTTTCAAGAAGGTATTAAAAGTTCCCCACAAAGTTTAAAACATTGAATCACTTTGAGACTGCCATGAGTATGAATTCAGTGTTTGTTGTCATTGTTTTGTGTTTTTGTTGGACCTATGAATTCATCACCATAGTTTGCTACTTGTGAGGAACTTTATCTACCAGTACAAAACAGATGCAGATTATATTTTGTAACTTAGTTCAGTATTGTTTCCCCATATATATGGGGATCATTGTGTATTTCAGGGTAATGTAAGAGCTATTGGGTATTGGCAAAATATAATCTGCACCTTCTCTGAAACTTAGAATCTTAGAGAGTTGCTGGGGGCAGTGAGAGATTAAGTGACTTTCCCGGGGTCACACAGCCAATGGGTGGCAGAGGGAGGATGTGGGTCTTCTGACTTCCAGGTTGGCTTTCTATCTACTACACAATTATATTTCTCAGTGACCTTAGTTTAGAGACAAAAGACAAAGACAGGATCATAGGATTTGGAGCTCAATGTTTGAGTCAAACTATCATACCTGTGTGTTTCTAAATAGAATAGTCTACTTTCTACCCATGGCAGGAATGTTCTCCTTCCTTCCCTGGGACTCTTGGAAACCTTTACTTCTTCCATGGCTCAGCTGATATGCCACCTCCCCCAGGAGATATTTCCTGATTTCCCTAGTTGTCACTCCTCTCCCCACCTTCATCAAAATCACTTTGTCCTTAGTTTTCTTTGCCCCCATAGAATGTAAGCTCCTTAAGGTCAGACTGTTTTGTTTTTGTCTTTATATACCTAACAAATAGCACAGTGCCTGGCACATGGTAGGCATTTAACAAGTGCTCATTAAATTGAATTAAATCTATTCCAAATCCCTTTTGTGCATATGAGAGAACAGAAGTCTAAAGATGTTAAGTGATTTTTCCATAGAGAGGTAAAAGAAAGAAACTATGCATTTAAAATAGTAGGCACTGATTTATAATCTAGGAAAAAGGACTTTAAAGTCATTATAGCTTGTTTCTTGAAAATAGAGTGGCTCGATATTCTACAAAATATTGTTGGGCATCATTAGAAAAAGTCCTGGAAACACAGAGCATGAGACTAGGGGTAGACAAGGTAGGCAATTTTCTTAGGTGCACACACACAAAGGTAGAGGTGGTTAGGGTTGTATGGGACAGTAAAGACCCTTGCCCAAATTAAACTCAGAGGCTTCTTAAAGTAGAAAGTAGAAAGGAGTTTATTGTGATGTCACGAGAAAAGGTGTTCCCAATCTGAAAAAGGGCCAGAAGGGAGAAATGCCCTGCAAAAGGCAAAAGTATGATTATAAAACCCTAACGTGAGAATTCCACACCCTCTCAACTGTCCTACCTTACTATTGGTTGGTAAGGCAAGCTCACAATGTTCTTAATGCCAACCAATCGGCATAAAGCAATCTCAATCTATTGTCATAATTATTACTAATGAGGCTCTAATTTTATTAGATAACATACATAATACATGAGGTCCACCAAGCAAGTACAGTAACAACCCCAGAATGCTGAACCCCCTTCAGTGCAACCTAGATGTGTCCATATCTGGGCCTGAGTGTCCCAAGGCCACCGTCTGCTTTCTGACTGGTCAAATCCACCTGCTGCTGCCAGCTCCTTTTATTCTACATTATTTCATTTTTAGTATTATCTAGGAGTTCTCAGGGAACTGGGAACCTAACTTCTTCCCAAGGCTAGTGCCTCAACTCTTCCCAAGGCTACTGTCTGGTACTTTGGTACTTTTTATCAGTAGCCTTGTTTCAGCAATTCTTACAGTTCTGTAGAATCTTAACCCTTGCTGCCTCTCACACTACCATTCCTTTCCCCAAACTAAAAACGCCTCTAATTTGGTCCCAATAGTTAATCCAATCAATTGTATTAATACCCAATAGCTCTTACATTACCCTGAAATTCACAATGATCCCCATATATATGGAGAAATTATACTGAACTTACTTACAAAGTATAAAGAAGAAATAAGAATGTAATAGGATATTCAGAATTGGGAAAATTCACTGCAAGTCATCCCTCCCAGGGTTTCTAGCAAGATTCAGTTTTAAACCTTTCTTTTAATAAGTGTTCAGTTGTTTCAGTCATGTCCAACTCTTCATGACCTGATTTTCTTTGCAGAGATACTGGACTGGTTTGCCATTTCCTTCTCCAAATCATTTTACAGATGAGGAAACTGAGGCAAACAGGGTGAAGTGACTTGCTACGGGTCACACAGCTAGTGTCTGAGGCCAGATTTGGATTCAGGAAGATGAGTCTTCTTGACTCCAGTCCCAACATGCTATATCCACTGTACCACCTAACTGTACAATCCTTGATTAGATCAAGTTCCATTGTAGCAGAAGAGCTTGAACTGGTCAGTCAGGGACATTCCAAGGAGTATGAGTATGAGGACAGAGCTCTTTGGGAAACTTATGGGAACTCTAATAACATGGCAACTCGGCACTTAGGGTACTCATTGGGAACAATAGACTTATTAGCTACTTCTGTACCATGCGCTGGCCCAGTCCTTAAAGGCCTTGTCACTCTGGTATGATTCAGGAAACCCTGAATGCCATTGGTCCATTCTCTCTTCACTTGACAGCAGCAGGGGCTGGGGGTGTTGTGGCAGTTTTAAGGAGAGGCAGTTTTAAGGAGAGACAGTTTCCGATTTGCACTTTTGATCTGACCCTCTCGGTGGCTTCATATAACTGTGAGACTTGCAGGCAGGAAAGTGAGAAGGTGGCCCTTTTCCCATCCAATATTGTGGTGATTGCTCTCATGTGGCAACTAGAATAGAGGGATCTCATTAGGCAAACTTGGGCCTGCGCCTCTGGCTGCCTTTTTTGGTTTTGTTTCCTTTCTCAAATAAGCGATACAGCATCAACTTTGAGATAAATGTGTCCAGGGCTGGAGGTGATCTTATGGGTTCCAGAAATACAGAGGACCATCAGATTCAGCTGACTGAAACCAAAGGGAGTTTCTTCACTGGAGAAGATCATCACTGGCAGTAGAATAACAAGGAATTGTTTGAGCAGAGCAGAGCAGAGCAGAGCAGAGGCAACATGTGGCCGTTTCTGCTTGGTGTAATATTCATGGGATTTAAGATCTTCCAGCCCATTAATAGGCCTCATGTGGAGCCCTTAAGGGAAGCTTGATTAGGGGAGGCTTGTTTTTCAGGAAGGCCCACATCTTTTGTTACTTTGTAATTAGGCAGTGGGTCAAGAGGGTTGTGATGCCCTCTGACCCTGAAGAAAGGTATATATCTGAAATTAGCATTTTGCTTTAGGGCTCACTCGCTGGAAGAAGGTTCTTGTGATTTGACCAGATAAAACTCTAGGTAGCAGTTAAGGAGCTCCCTGCTTTGAAAAACCCAGATGTTGGTGTTTCTCTCTCTGGTAACTACATATGTATTGCATCGATCAGACAGTTGAATCTGTCTTGATCTGTGCTAATTTTTCAAATACTTTCTTAGTCTTTATTTCTCTTCTTGTATTTTCTCTGTATTTTCTTTTTTTTTCCCTCTGTATTTTCTTTGTATTTTCTCTGAAGTTCAGGGTGCTGACTTTTCCCCTGAACTAGTGAATGCAATTCAAAAAAGATTGTTGATCCTTTAAACAGGTATCTTTCCTAGTAAAGCAGATCTAAGAACATGTGCTAGCAGCCATCCTGGGTGTACCAGTGTGGTTGCCACTAAACTTGGTAGTTCCACAAATTGCTTTATTTTCTGATGAGGTTTAATTGCCCTGGGAAAAAACACAACTGTTGTTGTTCATTTGCGTTTGACTCTTTGTGACCCTGTGGATCATACTGGCCATGGGGTTGTCTTGGAAAAGATAATGGAGGGGGTTGCTATTTCCTTCTCCAGTGCCCTAAGGCAAACAGAGCTTAAGTGACTTGCCCAGGTCACACAGCTAGTAAGTATAAGATCATGGTTTGATTTGAAAGTGGGTCCTCTTGACTCCAGGTCCAGTATTCTAAACATTGGGCCATCTACCTGCCAATGAGGAACTTATCACTTCTCAAAGCTGTATATTCAGTTTTGGGGCAACTCTGTTAGGAAGCATTTCCACATATTAAATATAAATCAACCTCTCTACGGCTTCTATCCACCATTCCATGGCCCAATAGAATAAATTTACTTCCTTTTCTGCATAATAACTCTTCAAACGTTTAATAACCACAGAAATCATCACTGCTACAAGTCTTTTCTTCTCCAGGATAAATATTCTCAGGTTCTCCAACTGATTATTGTATTCCATGATTTCAAGTCCCATTTTTGTCCTCGTCTGGACCCACTCTGGCTTATCAATGCCCTTCTAAATTTCTAATCCTTTAATCAGAACTAGACAGACTGCTATAAATGTGATCACACTAGGACTACTACCTCCCCCAAGGCAGGTAAGTGGTTCAGTGGATAGAGTGCCACACCTGGAGTTAGGAAGATTTACCTCCCTGATTCAAATCCAGCTTCAGACACTTGTTAGCTAGATGAGCTTGGGCAAGTCAGTTAACCCTGTTTGCCTCAGTTACCTCATCTGTAAAATGAGCTAGAGAAGGAAATGGCAAACCAGTCCAATATCTTTGTCAAGAAAACTCCAAATGGGGTCACTAAGACTGAACTGGATATGACTGAAAAAACACTGAACAACATTACCTCCCCCTTTCTGGGTCCTATGTTTCCATTAATGTATTTTAAGGTAGCATTCTTTTTTGGGGGAAGTAGAGGTGGGGCTGGACATATTACTCTATTGACTTAAATAGAGCTTACCATCCAATAAAACACCAGAATTTTTTTTTCACGTGAATTGTTTTCTGGCTCTATCTCTGCTATCACATTTGTTAGCAATTATTGTAATATATTGTAAATAAATAAATACATGGTATATATTAATATCTTCCAATTGCTATACAAGGCACTTGTGATAAAAGCACACAGAATGAAAGAATATGTAATCACAATGACCTTACATTTTAAAGGAGACAAAAAAGTATGCAGAAAATGTCTTCTTGTTGTTTGGTCATTTAAGTTGTGTCCAACTCAACTCTTCACGATCCCATTTCGGGGTTCTCTTGGCAAAGATACTGGAGTGGTTTGTCATTTCCTTCTCCAGCTCATTTGACAGATGAGGAACCGAAGCAAACAGGGTTAAGTGACTTGGCCCATAATCACACAGCTAGTTAAGTGTCCGAGGCCACATTTGAACTCATGAAGATAGTCTTCCTAATTCCAAACCCAATATTCTATCCACCGTACCACCTAGATGCCCCATCAAAATATATACAACATAAACATAAAGTTTATAAATACAAATATATACAAAATAGTTAAATGGAAGGTAAGTTGGGAGGAAGGACATTAAGGAAATAAGCAATAATCTGGAATCAGAGGACCTGAATGCAAATCCTGCCTCTGGTGCTTGCCTGTGTGACTGGAGGCAAGTCATTTAACTTCAGTTTCCTCATTTGTAAAGTGAGAAGTCAGACTATACAAGAACAATATAATAAGCTGAAGAGTTGTTGTTATTCCGTTTTTTTTAGTCATGTCTGATTCTTTATGACTCCATTTAGGGTTTTCTTGGCAAAGACACTAGAGTGGTTTGCCATTTCCTTCTCCAGTTAATTTTACAGATGAGGAAACTGAGGTGAAGAGGGTGAAATGACTTGTCCAAGGTCACACTGCTAGTGAGGCCAGATTTGAACTCTTGAGGATGAGTCTCCGTGACTCCTGATTCCCAGTGCTTTATCTGCTGACAAACTACTCCAATATCTTTGCCAAGAAAACCTCAAATGGAGTCACAAAGAGTTGGATACAACTAAAAAGACTGAGCAATGATAATATAATACTTTAAGGTTTGCAAAGAACTATATTTATGATCTCATTTGATCCTCAGAACAATTTGTGAGGTAGGTGTGAATGTCATGCTCATTTTTACAAATTATAAAATTGAGACTGAGAAAGTTTAAGTGTCATGTTCATGGTCACGCAGCTAGTAAGTAGCTAGGTCAAAATTTGAACTCAGGTCTTCCTGGCTCCCAGTTCAGCCCTTGAAATGATGTACCATTTAACTGTCTTAATTTATGTATGATCATTCAACCCATTCCAAATCTACCGAACCTGACAGTGATCAAGCCTACATTTTTTTTTTATCTCACCCACAAAGATATTTTAAAAAGACTTTGTCAGGGGTGGCTAGGTGGCACAGTGAATAGAGCACCGGCCCTGGAGTCAGGAAGACCTGATTTCAAATCTGGCCTCAGACACTTAACACAAAAACTAGCCGTGTGACCTTGGGCAAGTCACTTAACCCCAAATGCCCTCCAAAAAGAAAAAGACTGTCAAATATTTTGCAGATTTCCAGGTGTATTATATCTACTGTATTTATCAAATGTATTAGCTCACAATCCTGTAATAAAAGGTAATTAAGTCAGCCTGACTTTACTAAGGATTATAGATTCATACAATTAGAGTTCCTGCCACAATTTTCATGGACCAAGTCATCTAGAGAATCATACAGAATCTGTTCCCAGAAGAGCTCATATCTTACATATATATTCTTACATAAAACAAAACTTCTAAGTGATTCTTTAAACTTTGGCATATATAGAACATGACCTGGATCTACTGACGCCCTCAGGCACACTTGGTCCGAGCGCATATGTGTAAAGTAAAGTTTTAGAACTGAGATGTAAAATTACTTTATGGTATTGTCCAAGAAGAGCTTAAGGAATTTGGAAAGGCTCATGAAAAGACTGGCCATAATGGGATGAATTTTTCTGCTCACGGCAGTTCATGAAACCTTCTCCTAGTCATACTATATCCAAACAGCCTCAACAAATCTACTAAAATAGTGTTGTCTCAGCAGTTTTGACATCTTGGTGAACAAATGTTGAGCAGGAGATCAGATTACTGTAGAATTTCTCCAATTTGGTCATTAAGATGGTCATTTCCTAGCAAGTGTGAGCAAACTGCATTAACCATTAGACGATATAACTACTTGGCAACTAATGATAAATTCTACTTCTTATGTAATTTGAGTTAAAGATGATTTATCTGAAATGCTCATTTATTTATATGAACTGTTCATTTAAAAGCACACACACATTCACTGTGCCTCCATTGAATATTATTTAGAGAAGCTGCAGAATGCTAAGACAATTTATTGACTTTTAACACTCATCCTTTCCCATCCTTCTCTGATGCTTCATTATGCTATGCAAAATACTTCAACTGGGTTCTTTAAGGCTCTTGCCTAAGACAAGCATAATACAAGCTTTGGCAGGTTCTAAAAAGACAGAAGAACTCAGAGGATGGTCTATTGAAGGAGGAAGAACTGTTGTTACAGAATAAGAATAACTTAGTTAAGTTTCAGAGAGGCTTAGCATAACCATCATGTGATGACTTTTTCTGCCCACAGCAACTCATGAAACCATCTATTAAGACATGGAGGGGTTGCACACTGGATGAATGAAGCGAGTACTTACACTCTTCAAATCTGGGGTCCATAATATAAAGCAGAAAGGTAGTATAGTGGAGATAGTGCTGGCCTTGAATCAGGAAGATCTGAATTCAAATCTTCCTTCAAACACCTATTATTAGTTGTTATGACCCTGGGCAAGTCACTAATATCTCTCAGCCCCAAATTTCCTCATTTGTAAAATGAAAATAATAATAACCCCTAGCTCACAGGGTTGTTGTGAAGAACAAGTAAGTTTATATGTAAAAATATTTTGTAAAGATTAAAGCATTATATAAATGCTAGCTATTATTAGTCAATTAAAACACCAGGAATAGAAAATTACTCCTAGTACAGTGAATTAATATATTTAAGCATTCATTTTCTGAAATGGATGGTTTAGAACTCAAAGGCTGCTTTATTAGCTGAGTACAGAAAATGCTTGACTCATCAATATATAGACTGTATTTTACTGCCTAGCCAAGCAGTAATGAAGGAATACTGTTGCTTCCAACCAAACTTTGATTCCAAAAATACGTGGCTGATATTAAAACTTGGCTAGTATACTATATATAGGTAAATATGCTATGTTATTTATTAACAAAGCTCAGAATATTTGAATTCATAGGAATTTTAGAATTTCTAATAAGAAAACTATTGGTATATCATAAAAGATGCTATTAGCATATTTCACTTAAATTTCCAGGTCTCTAATTTGGGGGCTTTGGACATGAAGGGAATACTTATCAGAATTTACTATTGAGCACAGGCTAAATATTACCATTGATATTTCAATTATCTTCTTAAGTATTATAGAAGGATGCTTATTGTCAGAGAATGAGAGGTGTTTTGAGTGAGAAAATAATAATACTTTGTAGATCTGGGTATGCTTCTTTCTCATAGACAAAATGAATGGATTACAACTAGCCCAAAGTCAGGTGCATTTTTGTCTGATCAGCTATGGTTTTTTTTTATTCAATTAGCTGACATTAAACTTAAGAATTTTTTTATCCCACAGAGATGGTACAGTAGATAGAACACTGGAACTATAATCAGGAAGACCTGACTCCAAATTCTGTTTCGTATATGAGCTACGTGACCCTCTTTAAGTTATTTAACCTTTCTTGGTCTCTGTTTCCCCATTTGCAAAATGGGGACAATAATAGCACTTACTTTGCAGGGTTGATATGAGGATGAAATAAGCCAACATATGTAAAGCACTATGCAAACTTTAAAGTGCTATATAATAGTAATTATTATTATCACCATTATAAATGGTGATTAAGTGGTAAGTTAGGATTTCTAGTACAGAATATTCCTTATCAGAGTTATAAAGAAATCCTCTCCTTCACAGCGTTCCTTTTCATGTGCAGATCTAGAGCTGAGAGGTCTTTTCATCCATGAATCTATAGCTATAGTTATCTAGGGCAAAAATAGGTGATCTTCTACTTATGGAGTTGTTTTTTTGGAACCCAAGTTAATGACTTTGCATTTACTCCTGTCAAATTTTACCTTAAGTTCAGCCCAATGTTCAAACCTGTCAAAATCATTTTGAATATAATATGTTGATTATCCCTCCCAGTGTGCATCATCTGTTAATTTGATAATCATACCATCCATACCTTCATCTAAGACTTTAAGGGGAAAAAAAATAAACCTCAAAAGGCTAGACACAGATCCCTGGGGCACTCCTTTGGAGACCTGTCACCTAAACTGGACTATGAAGGAAGAGTAGGATTTCAGGCTTAGATATGGAAAGAGTTCATTCTAGATGTGAAACAGTGGAAAGAAAGATGGATTTAGTGTCAGAAGATTTATGCTTGGGCCTTGGCTCTATCACTTCCTAGCTATGTTACCATGGGTAAGTCACTTAACCTTCTTATGTTATAGTTTCCTCATATATAAAAAAGATATAATATTTGCAGTATCATTCTCTTGAAGATCAAAAGATATGTGCATATTTGCATTTTGCAAATATTGAATGCAATAATAATAATTATTATTAAATGATATATCATTATCATTCTTATGCCAGGGATGACAGAATAAATAATATGTATAAATACATAAAAATTTTAAAAGAACTGAACAGGATTAGGGAAAATTAGGATTCCAATTTGGAATGCATATAGTACTATGAAATGGACTTAAAAGGTTAGTTGGAAACAGACTGTGCATGTACTAGAATGCTGGGCTAATGAATTAATATATTATCCTGGGGGTGTTGTGGAGTCACAAAAGGTTTTTGAGCTGGGAAATGAAATTACTTGACTTCTGGTCAGATAAGATTCCTTTTGTAGCTATTGGGAGGTTAGTTTGAAGAAGGGAGAATGGAGGCATGGAGACCAGTTAGGAGACTATTATGTGTTGTTATGTTAATATACCCACTGTAAGTTGCAACATTTGGAATTATTTGCAAAGTAAAATTTTATTGCTTCGTGGAATGAAGCAATTAGAACGAAACAATTTTTCTTTGGTTCCAAAAAATGCCCAAATCTAATATAATTTGCTGCAGCTGGACACCACCTGCAGATGACTGTTTAAGTACTCTGAACATTACACACTTATCTTTTAAATATTGATAATGCCATTTTTCATTTCCATGACATGAAGTCCCGCAGGGAATAATTATGCTAATAAACCTTAATGATTCTTGCAAATAAATGATCAAACCAAATTGCTAGTGTTGATTTATATTAATGGATGCCTTTAGGAGGAGATTTGCCAGTATGTGCTGCCTCTTGAATCCCAATTCATCTTATTTAGCAGAAGAATATACATAGTTTGTTAAATAGATGAAGTGTTTAAAATATAATGTGTTCTTGGAGTTTTTGTAGTTCATAATGTTCAAGCATTACCATTTTGCCTCATGGCAAATCTGCATTTAATGGTTTCATTGTACATAACTTTCCAACAGTTCTTCCATCCCTGGTCCCATCTATATTTAGTACAAAAACGACTTTTTTTGGTTGTTCAGGTCAGGCCCATTGCCATATGGTAGATCTGATCATTAAAAACAGTTCAAATCTGTGTCTGGATATTTTAGCCATTTTAACCACAGAATCAGATTGACTGTATGAGTGATAAGAATATATATTGCCCAGTCTGTTAAAACGGTCTATTCAAAAGTACATACACATATACATGTATAGGTATATACTTATTTTGTTGTTGTTGTTCAGTCATTTTTCAGTACTTTCCAACTCTTCTTGACCCTGTTTGGGCTTTTCTTGGCGAGGATACTGGAGTGGTTTGCCACTTCCTTCTCCAGCTCATTTTACAGATGAGGAAACTGAGGCAAACACACTTAGCTGACTTACCCAGAATCACACAGCTAGCTAGGTGTCTGAACCCAGATTTGAACTCAGGAAGATAGATCTTCCTGATTCCAGGCCACTGAACCACCTAGCTGCCCATATATACATACAGATGTGTGTGTGTGTGTGTGTGTGTGCATGTGTGTGCATGTGCACGTGCGCTAGCTCCTCTTTCTCTCTCTCGAATTTGGGGTTTTCTTGGCGAGGATACTGGAGTGGTTTGCCACTTCCTTCTCCAGCTCATTTTACAGATGAGGAAACTGAGGCAAACACACTTAGCTGACTTGCCCAGAATCACACAGCTAGCTAAGTGTCTGAGCCCAGATTTGAACTCAGAAAGATAGATCTTCCTGATTCTAGGCCTCTGAACCACCTAGCTGCCCATATATACATACAGATGTGTGTGTGTGTGTATATGTGTACACATGCGCTAGCTCCTCTTTCTCTCAAATTAGTAGACTAAAAGGCTTTTTTTTTTTTTCTGGAAGACAACAGATACTTGTGATACACTTACCTATATGGAATTAAGGCGTTACCTGGTTTGGTTTTTAATTATTCTTGCAGATGAAGATATCTCCAAAACAAAGGACTGTAACCCATGTGTCAACTGGTTTCTGACCTGTGAAAAAAGGGACCCAGATACAATGGGGAAGAAGGGTATATAGACTCATGAACTCTCTCTGGCTCATTCCTTCATTTAGGGAAATACTGAGAACATGGGTATTTTACTTGTTTGGTTCCCCTCAAAAAGGCCTGTCAGTTACCCTGCAAGTTTTCAGCCCAATTAGACATCAAATGTCATTTGGACTTTATTTAGCCCAGCAAAAAGCAAAGGACAGACCCAAGACCCAAGTACCCAAAGCCATAGGCTTTAGAGCCAGCTGTCTTACTGCTTTTCTACTGGGTCTAATACATTTCTTCTGAGTCATGATACTACTCCGTGTGAAAAAAAAGCCAAGGTCTCCCACTGAATCTGGGGTCATCTCCAGTAGTCCTGACCTTTGTCTTGCAACTGGTCTCAAATGACCCTGAAGAAGAGACTCTGCATAGCCCTACCTTACTTAAATCCAGTTCAGTCGCAAGTCAAGACATCATCCTCCTGATGTCATTGGTCCTCTTCAAGAATGAAGGACAAATAACACCACCACCACCAACTACCCTGTATAGGGTCAGTTTACCCTTCCATGGTAGGTCACACTTTCCTTGTAGGGAAAGAACTCGAAGTTGCTAAAGAATTGTCTTCCCCTTCTGGACTTGCATTGTCTACATGACTCACAGTATCAGCAGGAAAGAAAGGCTGGGTGTTTGCTCCTCCACATTATTTCTCTGTGCCTTGTAGGCTCCTCAGTGTATATGGTTTCTTGCTGCAAAAATCTCTCTGGTGCTAATGGATGTGAATTCCACAGATACTTGTCAGACTTTGGTGCACATTTCCCTTCTCTGTCTAGCACTAGCTTGGGTTGTTTTGTTGTTTTAGTCATTTTTAATCCTGTCCTACTTTTCTTGACTCCAGTTGAAGTTTCATTGGCAAAGGCACTAGAGTGGTTTGCTATTTTCCTCTCCAGATCATTTTAAAAATGAGGAAACTTAGGCAGGGTTAAGTGACTCACCCAGGGTCACACAGCTAATAACTGTCTGAGGCCACATTTGAACTCAAGTCTTCCTGACACCAGGCCCAATGCTCTATGTGGGACCACGTAGTTGCCCCTGTGAGGGCTCTGTCTCTGTTTAAATATCTCCATCTGGTACTGGCTCCTTGATGCACCTTTTTTTCTCTGTTTTGTTTTTTAAAATAGAGGTTTTGTGGATGCACAGGTTTCTCATTAGGTCTCAGGTGCAGCTAGGGATCTTTATCTCTTTAAAGTTTAAATGTTCCCTCTTAAGAAGCAGTCCTAATAGTTTCCTGTGAATGGAGTGGAGGCAAATGTCACATTCATGTCTTTTATAGGTGTGGTCATATAGGACTGAGATTAAAGCTTTAGAAATTAGGAATAAAAATAGATGAATAGCAAAAGTATTGTAGAAACAAACAGGGTTAGAAGATCATGGTGAAACTTAGATTTAAATAAATGTTACTCAAATATAAGTTTCAGAATATCAGAGGCTGCTTCTTATCTAACTTTTGCATCTTTTCAGTGGTTAGCACAGTGTCCCTGCACTTGGTAGATATTTAATAAATACCCATTGGATTGAATTTAATGCATGTTTCTTCTCCTTAGCATGTATAATAACAGGACCTAAATAAAGAAGCATGGATTTCTTTCTTTTGATCAACCATCTTAGCAAACTACTTATTTATAAAACAAATAAACAAACAAAAACAAAATCCAAAAACTTTCAACAAAGTATCTAAAAGTGGTTTTGTTTCTTCATCTCTGATGCTGACATTAAAAAAATAAATATACTGTCTTGATAATGCTTTCTGGAAATGATAATGGACTTTATTGAAACATAGCTTCTTGGGTAGAGGTTACAGAAATATGATGACCATGAATAAGATCTATAGTTTCTGTAACTAATCTCAAACTATGTCAACTCTCATACATGCCTTTAATAGAAACACATCCCTCCAAGATATGCCAGACTGTACGGGTCTCTCTGCTATTCAAATAGCAAGACCCATGTCTGATTGTCCAAAAGTCATTCATTAAAAGTCTGACCAATGTATTTAGGGATCTACACTGAGTAGCCATAGAGATCACCCCAAAGTATTCATTAAGGACCAAGTTCAATGGCATAATAGCCTGGAGAATTCTGGTGCCTAGAGGCTGACGCTGATTAGAATAAATTCAACTAGCACTTATTTTAATATCAGCAATGAAATATATTTTCCTTAGATGTTTTCATAATCTTCTGTGGCACCCAAAGTGCTATCAAATGACATACCCTTTGACCCAGCAATATCACTACTAGTTTTGTATATCAAAGAGATAAAAGAAAAGGGAAAAGGAACTGTTTATGCAAAAAACTTTTATACCAGCTCTTTTTGTAGTAACTAAGAACTGAAAATTGAGGGAATGAATGCCTCTTCAAATGAAGAATAACAAAGCAAGTTGTGATATATAATTGTGATGGAATGCAAATGGGCTACAAAAAAATGACAAGCAGGATGGTTTCAGAGAAACACTGGGAAGACTTATATGAACTGATGCAAAGTGCAATGAGCAGAACCAGGAGAACATTCTACACAATAACAGCAACATTGTGTGATGATCAACTGTGACAGACTTTGCTACTCCGTTCAACACAGTGACCCAAGACAATTCCAAAGGATTCATGAAAAATGCTATTCATCTCCAGAGAGAGAGAGACAATGAATACTGAACGCATATTAAAGCATACTTTTTCTAATTTTCAAAAAAAATCTGCAGTGGACCACCAGTTATTTGACAGAATGAATCTCAATGAACTTATTAGTGAACTCTGAAGGTTCTCCTCTCACTCTCTCCCTAGCAGAAATACCCAAAGGGAGACAAACCAACTTAATTCCCTTTTTGCCTAATTAGCTTTTTGCTATAATTATTGACACCTTCCATCTTGCAGGAATAAACTGGCTTAGAGAATTAGATTGGAGTATACTGGAGATGGATTAAAAAATTACCAGCAGTGTAATCCTGGAAAAGTCGTGACTTCCACAAATTTTAGTTTTCTCATCTATAAATGGGGATGATTCAATTTAATAAACACTTTATTAAGTGCCTCCTTTTTGCAAGGCAGTATGTAGACACTAGGGTTACAAAGACACAAATGAAAGAGCCCCTGCCCTTGAGGAGCTCACAATCTACTGGGGACACAACATGTACATAATTTACAATATAAATTGAAACAAGGTAATTTGAAAAGGGTGAGAATACTGACAGTTTAGAGGTTTTATGGAAGAGGTGGCATCTGAGCTGAGCCATGAAAGAAGAAAAGGATTTTAATGGATAGAGATGAGGAGGGAGCACTTTTCAGTTATGGAGGGATGGCCTGTGGGAAACTTAGTAAGTCTAGCTTGGCTTAGACGGAGTTCTTAAAGGGGAATAATAAGAAATTAAGCTTAGGTGATAGGTTGGAATCATATTACTGTATATAAAACCTTAAATGCTAGGCTAAGCAGTTTTTATTTTATCCAAGAGGCAATGGAGAGCCATTGAAGGCTTTTGAGCTAGAGAATGGCATGTTGATACCTATGGATTATTTTGGGCAGCTGAAGAGAAGGGACAAATGTGAGAAATGTTATGAAGGTAGAATCAAAAATATTGGCAGTTAATTGAATTCTGTAAACAAGGTGGAAATAAGAATCAAGGATGACTGTAAAGATGTGACCTTAGTGACTGGACATAAGGGGAGGGATAGAAATAGGGAAGTATAGAGGAGTTTTGAATTTGGTAGAGTGGGAGAGGGGTAGATAATCAGTTTTATTTTGAATGTGTTTTAGATGCCAATAGAACATCCATGGGAAAATCTTTTAGGCAGTTAATAATGCAAGACTAGAGTTCAGAAATAGACTAGGGAGTTGTCTGCCTAGTGATGTTAATTGAACCCATGGGAGCAGAAGAGATTACCAAAGGAAAGTGTGCAGAGAGGAAACTGAAGAGGCCCAGGGCAGAGTCTTCAGGAACACCCACATTTAGTGGGCCAGAGAAGGCCAGTGACCCTTGAAAAGAAACTGAAAAAGAGTGGTCAGACAATTAGGAGCAGAAGCAGGAGATAGAGGCGTGTCTCTGTGAAGCCAAATGTCAGAGAAGCAAAGAGAAGAGAAAATAACCGGGAGTAGAGATGTTCAATACTGTTGAAAACTACAAACTGGTCAAAGAGAGTGAGAACTGAGAAAAGTAATTGTATTTAGTGGTCTAGAAATCATTGGTAAGTTTTAACATCATACCATTATCCACACTCTTTGGTCCAACCTTCTTGCTATAGTTCACACACTATATATACTCTACCCCTTATCTGTGTCTTTCCATCAGCTGTTTTGCATGCCTAGAATTTTCTCCCTTCTCATTTCCACCTCTTAGAATCACTAGTTACCTTTTAGATTTGGCTCAATCACTACTTCTATAGGAACTCTTTTCTTATCCTCCCTAATCTCTAGGATCCTATCTCCCTAAATTTCTTCGTAATTATTTTCTGTATGCAACATGGATTTTACACAGAATATTGATATCCCTTGTCTACTTCTGGACAACCACATTGTGACTCAACACTTGGGCTCTTTGGGGGTCATGAACTTCCTGGGCACGTCTAGCTAATATGGCAGCTCTGCACTGAAGAATATGAGAGCTTTGAAATGATGAAGTGGTTCCTACACAGGCTACTTAGCTAAAGTTGTTGATAACTCAGGGCCTATTTTAAAAGGAGACACAGTCTTGCTTGGTCTATTGCTTTGTTTCTTTTGTAACTAGTTCTCTCTGTCATTAAACTCCCAGGTTCTCTTTTCCCTCCAGTGTTTCTCAACCTTCCAAATGCTACGACCCTTTAATACAGTTCCTCATGTTGCGGTGACCCCCAACCATAAAATTATTTTCACTGCTACTTCATAACTGTAATTTTGCTACTGTTATGAATCATAATGTAAATATCTGATCTGCAGAATGTATTTTCATTGTTACAAACTGACCATAACCCACAGGTTGAGAACCGCTGCTTTACACCATGGCTATTCCTATGTGGAAGATGAACTCAACTATGTGAGTCTATACTTGGGCTATTGGCTACTTTTCCTTCTTTGGTTTTCCTTTCCCAAGTAGATTATTGAACATGTCTCTTGTAGAAATGTCCAGGCTTGGAGATGACCTTGTGAGTATTAAATGGGATAGACCATAGGATGGTTGTAGGCAGCAGGAAAGGAGTCAACAGATAGGAAGAGCTTGAAGATATGAGAGAAGGAAACAGAAAATGAAATGAGTGATCTGGAGGTGGTGAGAAGGGATGGGGCCAAAGGCAGAATTGGAGGACTTGACCTTGACAAGAAGAAGGGCCATGTCATCCTCAGAATTAGAGTAAAAGAGAATGGAGAAGGGTTTGGAGATGTGGAATAAAAGTGATAGACATGCTTTTAATCATGGCAATAAAGTAGGAGGCAATGTTATCTGAGGGTGATTGAAAAGAGCTGGTTTGGAAAGTCACTGTGGAAAGGGGGAATCAAAGAATAAAAAGTTTGCTAAGCAACTGTAAGGGCCCAGTTATGATTAGATCACATGAATTTATAGTGAACTCAAGTTGGTACAATTGTATGATTTTTCTCTGGCATAATTCAGGAGCTTTTGAGTTTGAACAGAGGAAGCTGATGGTGGAGAGTGATCAAGGACTGAGAGTTGGCAGGATTTGAATACGGGTAGGACAACTGTGGGAGTCAAGGGAGAAAGACACTGTGTTGGATTTGTAAGCAACAGAATCAAGACTGAAGGGAGAAAGGCAAGGTCCGGAGCAAGGTAATGAACTTAAGAGAAATAAGATGAGGGGGTGGTGATACAGACTGGAATTGGATTTGGTGAAGGCAAAAAAAAAATAAAAGTTTATGATGAAAAGAGAGAAGGATGAGGCATCAGAAATGGCAGTTTTGGATTTTGAAATCATGATGTCCCAGTTATGGGTAATGGTTATATCTAAGATGTGATCAGTCCTGTAGGAGTTGAAGTCAATTGATGTTTAAATCATTAGGATTGAGAAAATTGAGGAGCTTGGAGGCCAAGGTGTTCAATGGGAAATTAACACATATGTATTCAGAATATTTCTATTACTTACCTCACAAGATTGTAAATAAGGCATTTTGTAAATTCTAACGTGTCACATAAATGTTGTCGTATTCTTTTACTTTTTTCTTTTTAAGTCTACAAAGAACTTCTTACCCAATGTCCCTTAAGAAAAGGACAAGATACAATCATTCATTAACAAAAATTATGCCACTGTACCTGATACATAATGTTTTTTTCACTAATGCATTACACGATTTCATCTAACTCCACATTATCCCATTCTTATGCCCAACCACTGAGTAGTTTCTACAACTCCCTTTAGGTCTAATCTGTTTTGACATATAAACCAGTTATTGTATTGTAGACAGCATGGAGGGAGACTGGATTGAAAGAGACTGAAAATAAGACTGAAGAAATATGGGATGCAGTATAATAAGAATAATAAGATACAGTGCTATGCAGTACAATACAATAATACAGTACAGTGGACTGGAATTTAGGTCAGGAAGACCTCAATTCAAATCTAGCTGGGATCTTGGGCAAGTCAGGTAACCTCTGTTTGCCTCAGTTTCTTCATCTATAAAATGGGGATAAAAACAGTACCTACCTCTCAGTGTTGTTGTGAAGATCAAATGATATGTTTCTACTTAGCATATTGCCTGACAAATAGTAATAGGTACTATATAAATACTAGCTATTATTATTATTTTATTGTTTTTAGCATTCAGTCATTTCAGTTGTGTCTGACTCTTCGTGACCCTATTTGGGGTTTTCTTAGCAAAGATGCTGGAGTGGTTTGCCATTTTCTTCTCCAGCTCATTTTATAGATGTGGAAACTGAGGCAGACAGGGTGAAGTGACTCACCCAGGGTCACACAGCTAGTAACTGTTGGAGGCCAGATTTGTACTCTGGAAAATGAATCTTCCTGACTCCAGGCCCAACGCCCTATCCACTATGCCACCCAGCTGCCCCATTATTATTACTATATTACTACTATTATTACAATACAATACTGTCAGTTTTCCAAGTAGATCAGCCTAGAAGAGAAGACTCAAAGGAGACCATGATAAATGTCCCTAGGCATTGCAAGGGCTGTCATGTAACAGAATAGTTAGACTTGTCCTGTTTGACCCAGAGGGCAGAACTAAGTGTAACGTATTCAGTTCACCCAAAAGGCAAATTTAAGTTTGATGTTAGAAGAAGCTTCCTACCAATAGGATTTGTCCAAAAGTAGAATGGGCTGCCTTGAGAGGTAGAGGGCTCCCCTCGTTTGAGGTCTTCGAATTTATGCTGGATGACCACATATTGGGTTCATTATAATAAAATTTCATTTCAAGTATTGTCTTACTAAAATGCTCAGCTCTCTAATTATGGTCCAGTGATCAGTAATGTCTGAAAACTAAATGATAAAACTCTTTATGTCCTACTAAACATATTGTGCAAGTTCTGAACTCTTCAGGATGATTTGGAAAATAATGGCTCTTGGAGACCATCCAAGATGACAGAGCAAAAGGAAGCTAATACAGTCAAGCTCTGTCCCATAACCAATCTATAAAGATCTAGAAAACATACCATACCAAGTCCTCAGGAAATTCAAGAAAAAAGATCACAGTCAGTCATATTTCTAGGCCAAACTGGCATATGGAGATTGACAAAGGGTCTGTAAACAATGGGGACAGGAACATGTTGAGTAGCCTTTTCACAATGGAGCCTGAACAAGGGTCTTTCCCCAACTGTGCACCAGAGTAAGAAGGGCACAAAGGGGCTTAATCTTATACAGGGATTGGGAACAGGTGCCAACTGACAGTGCTGTCACTTACTACCAAGTGCTAGCTAGGTCATAGATCCACTGAGGACTGATGACTGTGTTTAAGATAGAAGTAGGGCAGACAGTGGTCTTGGGCCTAAGGCTGTGTTTAAGTAAAGGATCATTCAATTCCTTAATCTACTCAATTCTCTTGCCCTACTCCCTCAAACCACATCAGCCATACACAAAGGTCATACCTTAGATCTTGCCGTCACCCATAAATATATTATTTCCATGTTCAAGAATTCTTAAATCCCTTATTTACCCATAATCTTATAGCTTTTTACCTCTTCTTCAATTTTACCGTACGAAACTCAACTCTTCCATCACACTGTGACCTCTAACACTCAACTCTTTCTCAGGTCATCATCCCTGTCCTCTATTTTTCACGTTCTGACTCCTTGATGAACCAGTTCAACACTATACTATCATCTTCTCTTGAGTTCCTTGCCACTTTATGTCACCAGTTATGCCCTACCAACCCTCAGCCTTAGATCACTCCTTTGCCCCTATATACTTGCTACTAAATGAAGATGGAGAAAATCATGAAATCATGTTGACTGGGTCTGCTATATATCTATGCTACACAACCTCACCTTTGCCCTCACTGTTGCTTGATGTTTCTTCTACACATCCCTTGCCAACTCACCATCCCATTCTCAATAGTGGTCCCTCCAAACATTTCCATCCCTCCTCCATCCAGCTTCCTTTCATCTAACCTCCCATGATTCCCCCTCCCTCCACTCTCTCAGCTAAGAACCTTGTCTCATATTTTTCAAAGAAAATTGAAGCCATTCACTGTGAGCTCCTTCTTCTCTCCTCTTCCTCATCATATATCACGTAGATGTCTTTTGACACTATCTTCTCATTTACTCACATGAAGAGGTACCCTTACCAAGGTCAATTCCTCCAGCTATGCTAGTGATTCCATTCATTTCATCTCATCCAGAAAGCTGCTCCCTCTGCCATCCTCATTCTCATTTATTTAAAATTTTTCCCTTTCATATTGGCTCCTTTCTTTATTATCTACAAACATGCCCATATCTCACCCATCTTCAAAAAATTCTCACTTCATCCTTCCTTCCCCATTAACTGTCATTTTATATCTTTTTTGCCTTTTGTGGCTAAATTTGAATAGGCCATTTACAATAGGTGTCTCCACTTTCTTTCCTCTTGCTTTCTTCTATCATCAAGCATTGAACCTCATCATTCCATCAAATACTCTTTCCAAAGTTATCAATAATTTCTCTATTGCCACATCAGCAAGAGATTTTAAAAGAGCTAAAAAAGAAATGAACCATCAAGTAATCAAAGATTTACATCAAAGAAGTAAGAGAGCTAGAAGAAACAAATGGAAAAGAAAAGACACAGAAAAAAAGAGCTATAAAGGAAAATAATAGCTTGGCACAAGTGGTACAAAATCTTATCCAAGCAACAGACTCTTTGAGAATTAGAAGAGACCATATAGAAATTAATGACTCCATAGTACAACAAGAAATATTAAGACAAAGTCAAAAGACTGAAAAAATAGAAGATAGTACAAGGTATCTCCTATAAAAACAGTAGCTCTGGAAAATAGATAAGGGAAAGATAATTTAAGAATCACTGTTCTAGGGGCGGCTAGTTGGCACAGTGAATAGAGCACTGACCCTGGAGTCAAGAGGTCCTGAGTTCAAATCCAGCCTCAGACACTTGACACATTTACTAGTTCTGTGACTTTGGGCAAGTCACAACCCCAATTGCCCTCCAAAAAAAAAAGCAAAAAAAAAAAAGAATCACTGTTCTATGTGAAAGTCATGACCAAAAATAAGAGGGAACCTATACATCATATTTCAAGAAATCATAAAAATAAAACTGCCTAGATCTCTTTGAATCAGAGGGGAATGTGAAAATAAAAGATTTCACTTGTCACATCCTGAAAGAAACCCCAAAACAAAACTTCCCAGGAATATTAGCCAAAAATCCAGAGTTTCTAGGTCAAACAAAAAACACTGAGGGACAGCTAGGTGATGCAGTGAGTAGAGCACTGGTCCTGGAGTCCAAAAGACCTGAGTTCAAATCTGTCCTCAGACACTTAACACTAGCTGTGTGACTTTGGCCAAATCACTTAACCCCAGTTGCCCTGCCTCCCCCTCTGCAAAACAAAACAAAACAGAAAAAGAAAAATCATTGAAAGTGGCCAGAAAAACTAAAAGTATGAGCCACAGTTAGGATCACACAAGATTTAGGTGATACCACTTCAAAGGATCAGGGAGCTTGGAATATAATATTCCAGAAAGTTAAAGATACAGGTTTACAAATACAAAACTGAATATAAGCCTATGAAGGGAAAATGAGTTTTTAATGCAATAGAGGATTTTCAAGCAATCCTAATGAAAAGAATAGAACTGAATAAAAGCTTGGAAATGTAAACACAGAAGTCAAGTGAAATATGAAAAGGGAAATATAATCAACAGGAACTAAACAATGATGAACTGTTTATTCTAAAATAAGTTTATTATTAATATATGTTGTATATTAATATGTCCTCTCTAAATTCCAAAATCAGCTAAGTTCATAGACCTTTATAGTCCTCCAGACTTATAGAACCTCTCCAACTTCCACTCCAGTGGCTAAGACTTGCCCATCCCCCAAGAAAGATGTACTTGAAGCCAATACAAAAATAGCCATTCATCCTCCCAAAGAGATCATGAAGTTGGAAGAAGAGTAGGGTTAGTGGGGATAAAATAACAAATTCTGTTTTGGACATCTTGAGTTTGAGATGTTGGTGGCACATCTAAAAGGAGAAATCCAGCAGGGAAATGATGATGCATGACTGAAGTTCAGGAGAGATATGTGGCTAGATTGGGGGACATTTGTGTAGATATGGCTATACTTGAACCCATGGGAATTAATGAAATTTTCAAGAGAAAGAATGTAGAGACAGGAGGAGAGGACCCAAACCAAAGCCACTTAGATTAGAGGGTTAGAAATGAGTGATGATCCAGGACATGAGACCAGGGAATGGTAAGACAAAAAGAGCACTACAAGAGAGTAGTGCCATGGAAGCCAAGGACAAAGGGAGTATCTAGGAAGGGGTAGTAGTTGACAGGTCAAAAGCTGTAGAAAGGCCAAGGAAGATGAGGACCCAAAAAAGGCCCTCAGGTCTTGTAGTTAGTTATTGGCAAGCCTGGCAAAAGTCATTTCAGTTAGAAGGTTTCAGCAGTGACTTTTGCTGTTGACTTCAAACAGGTACATAATGTTTTTGTTTTGTTTTGTTATGTCGTTTTAAAGATTTACAACAAATACAACAGAATAAACAGTTGCTATATCTTGGTATAGTGGAAAGATCACTGGGTTAAGAGGCAGTAACCTTGCGTCTAGACCTTGCTCTGTTGCTAGCTGTGTTGCCTTAGGAGAGCTATTTCTCTGAGCCACAGTTTCCTCATCTATAAAAAGAGGGCTTTTGCCTAGATCAGGGGTAAGAAGCTTGAAGCTTTTGGTGGTCCTTGGGGCTGCCTTTTTACATAATCATCTAAATGAGATTGCACCGTGAACAGCTTACAGTTGACTAAAAGCTTTTACTTTTGCTAGTACTTAATGTACCTTTTTTCTTTTCAATCACAAATAGTGGTTTTTAAGGCAATTACACAAAATTCTGCAAAACCGACACACTCTTTAAAATGGGTTTTGTGCAATGTAACAGTTCTGGAGGCTCCAAAAAACTGCTTTACTTAGAGAAGGCATCTGGTGACATTTTCTATGAACTCTTGAGTCATCTGCTCAAGCAGCTTTCTGCATTGCAATTCAATGTATTACAACATGTAGAGTTTTGCTAAATAAAAAAAAAACCAAAAAACTACACACACATACATAGGATTTGTGCAATGGCAAAAGCAAACAAAAGAGCCAAGACTATTAAGGAAGAGAACGGAAGTAATGTAACTTTTTCTCCTTCTGTGCATATGAACTTCAACATTTCAAAGATCTGTGATTTTGTCAGTGTGGGTATTCTCTCTGTTGATACAGAGCCCAATTCTTCCATGTTGACTCACTCAAACTGTCTGGTTCCTAAGGACCAGCCTAGCTAAGTATGAACTTGTAGGCTGACTACTTGGTGATAGATTCTTTGGCTATGTCAACTCACGAAATAAAGACAAATACAATTCTCTAGGTCAGTGATTCTTAACCTGGGGCCTATAAACCTCCAAGGGGTCCTGGCATGGATTTCAGGGGCCTATGCTTTCAGATGGAGACAAGGGAGGATCGCATCTATTTTTAGACCTCTAACTGAAATCTACACCCTTTGAATGAAAGGTTTAGTATTTTTTTTAAAAAAGGCAGACTTGAACTTGAGCCTGAGGACTAGCTAATTGACTAGGAATGCCTTTTCTATATGTTCTAAAGGTACCTGGGACTGAAAATCTCCTGCTAGAGATGAGATAATAACCTTCAGTTATGAAAATATATTTTGAAAGATAATTATTCTGAGAAGTCCATAGTCTTCATCAGACTGTCAATCAACAAGCATTTATTATATGCCAGACACTTTGCTAAGTGCTAGGGATAAAAGGAAAGGGTTAGAACCTCTATATGCTTCTGACCCAGTAGATGTGAATGGGTTGCAACACATTACAAATAATAAATTATGAAGGAACAGTAAAAAAAAGGATTTTTTTTCTAAAAAGTATGATTGAAAGTATTAGCTAGTAAAGCAATTAGTGAGAGTGGAGAATACTTAAATAGGCAGCTTGGCCAATTTGTTGGCAGCCTTGTGACGGCAAGGAAATTGGAGAAAGGCCTCTAGAATGTGATAATATTATTGAAGGATGAGAGAAGGTGACATGAGTGGGCTATGATTTGCATTGTTAGAGAGAATATTTACATCAATCACTGAAATATCAGAGTACATATTTATGGTAGGAGCAAAATCCTAATCCTTCCCCCTATTCGATAAGGTGAGTTTTTTCCATCAAAGTTATTGAGACATTGCTTGAAACTTGGTTGGCTCAGACTAAGATTTCAGACTGGTTACCTCACTTCCTCATTATGTGAGTACAAAGCAGCCAAGAGTAGCTCCAAGGGTGCCCTCATGCTTGGCTAGTGGATCAAGATGGAATCTTCATTCAGGTGAATCAATTCAAGCAGTTCTCAATACCTATTCTTGTTGAATATCCTCCTGCTGTGGCTAAATAAGCCTCCTTTTCTTAACTGTTCAATGACCTATGTGTGTTTCATTTTGTTCCAGTTTTGAACCCAAATTACTAGGGGATTGGCCTAACTTAGACACAGCCTAGAAAACCATTGTGTATTGACTCTCATGTCTGGAGACATTTCTAATATTGCTTCTGAGAGTAAATCTAGGCTTCAAAGATTAAAATTAGGAGACACAAGGAATGCTCACCTTTACCTCAGGAGAGGTTTCTAATAGAATGACCTGTACCCTTGGACAAGATGCTTAATACAAAAAAAGGTTAGAGCCTGGGGACTCTAACTACTTGCCTAAGAATGTCTTATCTATATGTTCTAAAGGCACCTAGAACTGAAAAATTTCCTGCTAGAGATGAGATAAGACAGGTCATTCCACAGGAAAAAGAAAAAGCCAGGAAAGGTGGTAGTTTGTTTTTTTGTTCTGGGGTTGTTGTTTTTTTCACCCTTGCTGCTGTTGCTAGTCTATGACTGGAGAAGGGAGGGAGGGGGGAAAAAGACACTGTTTTTCTAAAATGGTTACAAGCTGAGTCTCTGGCTTTTTTTTAACAGAAAAGGCATAACACAACCCACTTTGCTCATTCATTCTCATAAGGAAGAGATAGCAAAGGACTTTAGCCAAAGCCAGACATTAGAAGCAGAGTCAACATGCCCAGTAGAGATTCCATACACAGCAGAGCATCATCCAGCAGAGTATCACTGTTTTGTTTTTTGGGGGCTAATTCTGAAGATCAGGTAGAAGAAAGCACTAACAACCCATGAGATTCAGGGAAGGCCTCAGGGAGTTGGTGCTACCTGAGTTGAGCCTTGAAGAAAACTAGAGATTCTAAGAGATTGAAGTAAGAAAACTTGCTCTTGGCATGAAGGACAACCAGTATAAAGGCATGCAGGCAAGGAAGGGGAGGAGGGAAGGAAAGAAGGAAAGAAGGAAGGAAGGAAGAAAGGAAGGAAGGAAGGATGGAAGGAAGGAAGGAAGAAAAGAAAGAAGGAAGGGAGGAAAAAAGAAAGAAAGAAGGAAAAAAAGAAAGAGAAAGAAGGAAGGAAGAAAATAAGAATTTATTAAACATTTACTATGTGTTCAGACAGGTAGGAAGAGAATCAAGAGGGAACAATGTCATAAAAATCCAGAGAGGAGAAAATATCCAAGTGGAGAAGGAAGTCAACAATGTCAAATACTTCAGAGAAGTCAAGAAGGACAAGGACTGAGAAGAGGCCTTTTAGGAAAATTACTTTGGCAGTTGAGGACGGATTGGTATGGAGAGAAATTTAAGGTAGGGACATCAAATTAGAAGACTATTGCAATAATCTCAGTGAGAAGTGATGACAGCCTTCACTAGGGGTGGGGCCATGTGCATCAAGGGCGACATTTATTGTAGATGCCAAGCTATCCATTTCCTGATCCAGAAACTGTCCATGTGATTCTGTAATGTTAATGGGTTTTAAGATCTTCCTCCCCTTTCCCCCCCCCCCATTATTAGGCCTCACCTGGAGCCCATTAAAGGAAGCTTGCTTATGGGAGGCTTGCTGGTAGGAAGCCTTTCACACCTTTTGCTAATTTCTAATCAGGCACTGAGTCACCAGGATGGTGATGCCTTCTGGCTCTGAGAAGTATATACATACTCTGAGTTGGAATTTTGCTTTGGGGGATTGCTTATGAGAAGGATCTTGTGATTCCCAGTTTGAGATCCTGAGTGCTGTATGTTCAGAGCTCCCTGACTGCTCAGATGTAAAGGCTCTCTCCATCCAGAGATCTATGTAAAGCTGATTCAGGCAGTCAGAGCCCTGTCTGTTGTTCTTTATTTCTCTGCTTATATTTTCTCTGAAGTTCTGGGTACTGACTTTTCCCCTGAACTAGGAATGTAATTTAAAAAGATTGCTGACCCCTTAAACAGTTATCTTTACTAGTAAAGCAGATCTAAGAACCTGTGCTAGCAGCCATTCCAGGTATGCCAGTGTTGTTGCCACTACAGACTCCCATGTGATGTCACATCCATGAGGCTGCTTCAAAAACTACTGCCTCTGCTGCCTATGTGGTCTCAGGCAGTGACTTCACCTCCTTGGGCATTTTCTTATCTACAAAATGAAGAGAATGGATTAGATGATCTCCAAGATCTCCTCTAGCTCTAAATCTTATGTTCTGATTATCTTGCAATTTTGGGGAAGAAGCATTGTGGTATGATGGAAAGGTTGCTGGAAGTGGATTCAGAGGACCTGGGTTTGAATCTTATTGCTGCCGATGCCTCTCTTTCTCTCTCTGACTTTGGGTGAGTCACCTAACTCCATGGGCTTCAGTTTTCTCATAATAGAATTAGACACTTATGATCTTTTCATGCAGGGATTCTTAACCTAGGATATGTGTACTTGGTTTTTAAATATTTTAATGGCCTATTTCAATATAACTGGTTTTCTTTCTAATTCCATGTTCTGTTTTATGCATATAAAAACATTATTCTAAGAAGGGGTTCATAGACTTTACCATATTGCCCAAAGGTTATTGCCCATAACATAAAAAAGTTTAAGAACCTTTGTTTTTAAGGCAACTCTTCTATTTTTATCTTTTTTTTCTTCTTACCTTATCTCCTTTGAGAAAGGTGGACTAGATGAGCTTTAACCCTTTTAGCTCTAAATCTATGACCCTACAAGAAAGCTGGGGGAAATACATAGCTGGGCAAGACCTCTGTCAGAAGAGTAAGCTTAAAGTTGGGCTTAGAGCACAGCAGTCAAACAAAGGTGGACCCTTACCGTTGCTCTCTAAATGCTAGAATCCAACTCAGCAAATAATTAAGTAGTATCACTATGTACCTAGCAGTGTACCATCTCCTAAGCAGAATATTTTTTAATTGACCTTCCTAACTCTTTCTTTTGTGTATTTTACTGAGATATAAGCTAAGGCATGAGAGGCAGCATGGCATAGTAGGTTGTTAGCCTTGAAGTCAGGAATACTTCCATTCAAGCCCCAACTCTGGCACATACTGACAAGTCACTTAACCTCTCAGTGTTGCAGGCAGTTTTTTTTATGCTACAAATTGCAAAGCAGGTGCTGATTTGCATTGGCAGATCTCCTAGTTAGGAGTTCCTGTTACTGATGAAATCAGAGTCCTGGTCTAAAAAAAAATTCTTCCTAAAGCTGAGGTACAGCTTGGTTTTGTCTGGGAACCAGACTCACTAAACCAAAGTCGGGGACTAGAAACGTATAGTGTGGCCTCATGGGCCTAATAGGGAATATGAGAGTAAAAGGACTTATATGTACAAAAATATTTATAGTAGCTCTTGGAAAATGAGGGTTGTCCAACAATTGGGGAATGCCTGAAAAAATTACGGTATGTGATTGCAATAAATTGCTACTGTACTATAAGAAATGATGAAAGTGACAGTTTCAGAGAAAACTGGGAAGATTTAGGTGAACTGAATGAATTTGGATGATGTACAATGAAATGAGCAGAACCAAAAAAATAATTTATATAATAACAACAACATTGTAAAGGCAAACACTTTGAAAGAAATAAGCATCTCCAATCAACACAATGACCAAGAGGACCAATGATGAGGCATTATATGTACCTCCTGACAAGTGACAGGCCTTGAGGTATAGATAGAGATATACTTTTTTGGACACAGCCGACAAGGGAATTTATTTAACTTGACTGTTAATATTTGTTACAAGAGTTTTCCTTTTCAATCAGAGGGGGGAAGGAAAGAGAGGAAAAGTAGATTTTTGTTAATTAAAAAAAAAGAAGATAGTTGCAAAGTCAGTCATCCAGATCTGTGTTGCCTCAGTTGTACACAAGCCTTTTTTTTTTCCTTAAGGCACTTCCTCAGCCTTATTTCCTTCCCCACCTCCAGGCAACAGAACACATTAATTCTCAATTATGCTTACTCAGGGCACTGATGCACAGTCCTTACTTAGGCAAAACTGTAATGGGAGGACTATATAATTAGCCCCTCAGACATCATTCAGGCTGAGGGGGTTTTGTTGTTGCTTTTTTCCTCTTCTTTTTTTAAATTAAAACTCTTGGGACTTCCATTCAGATGAGTTTGCTGGACTAATGAGAGCCGAATCTCATCTCTTCTAAT
Organism: Pseudocheirus occidentalis; assembly: GCA_028646575.1. Classification (NCBI taxonomy): domain Eukaryota; kingdom Metazoa; phylum Chordata; class Mammalia; order Diprotodontia; family Pseudocheiridae; genus Pseudocheirus; species Pseudocheirus occidentalis. The sequence goes on along the minus strand of JAQQSW010000032.1, from coordinate 119,246 downwards.
AACAACCAGACTGGCCACTGCAGATGGCTGAGAATAAACCCCAGCAGCCTCCTCTCTCTGTTACATTCTGTGAGTGCTTCAGAAAATGTTAAATAATAGTAATAATAATGATAATGACAACCAAAATAATGCTATAATCTTAGTGTGATTATGGCACATATTAGGGCTGGGGAAAAAAATGAATGCATTCCAGAAGGCAAACATTAGAGAAGCATTAAGAAGTGTGATTTCCAATGGCCGATTTTCAGAAAGATACGATTCCTGGACAGTGAAGCAAACTCAGCAGAGACCTTTGTAGGGCATCGTTTGCTCTCAGATTGCTCTGCCACACACCCCTCCCCCCACTTCCACCTTGAGCAAGTGTTAAACAAGAAATGACATGAACCGAGGAACGGGAAAAAATGGAATTGCTGATTTTTGCCATCTCACCAATACCAGTACCATGCTAGAACAATAAAAATTTAGCGGGGGTGGGGAGGTAGGAAGGATGGAGAAGGTGGAGGAGAAAGAAAAGGGTGGGGTTGCATGCAAGTCCTGCTCCTGCATACTTTTTCTGTTCAGTTGTTTCAAGTTGGGTCTGACTCTTTGTGACTCCTTTTGGGATTTTCTTGGCAAACATACTGGAGTGGTCTGCCATTTCCTTCTCCAGATCATTTTTCCAGATGAGAAAACTGAGGTAAAGAGGGTTAAGTGACTTGCCCAAGGTCACACAGGTAGTGTCTGAGACTGGATTTGAATTCAGATCTTCCTGATTCCAGGCCCAGCCACCTAGCTGCCCTACTGCTTCTGTGACCTTGGGCTAATCACAACCTCTCACTGTTCTAGTCAACTAAGACCATAAGTTACAGAAGAGATGCTAACCTTCATTGTTAGAGGGAATTTCCTCATTTGGTCATCCCTTATATCAATAAAATAGCAAGTCCAGTACCTGTCCCTATTTACCCATAAGGATATAAATATGGATAACAAATGTTTAGCTTGGCAGGGGTAGTGATAATGATTTTTTAAAAATGCAACATACTACCTTCAAAGTAATAATAGTAGTAATAATGCCAGGGATGGTTTGAATGAGCAGTGGTTTGATGAATGATAATTTGGGAAGATAATCTTGCCTTTTCATACTTTTATTCAACTACAAAAAATAGTTATTTTATGTATTTGTGCAATAATAGTAGGATATCAATTTGTATCTGCATCCCCAGTGCCTAGCACACAGCAGGTACTTAATAAATGCTTATAGATTGATTGTCCTAATTCCTCAGATTAGGAAAATGAATCTCAGAAAAGTTAAGTGAGTAGCATAGTAAAGTGAGTGGAATGATGGATTTAAAATAAAAGACCTGGGTTCTGGAGAGGCTTACACAAACTGATGCTGAGCGAGAAGAGCAGAACCAGGAGAAATTTGTACACAATTACAGACACAACTATTTGTGATAACCAACTTTGATAGACTGCTCTCTTCTAAGCAATGCAGGGTTATAAGACAACTCTAAAAGACTCATAATGGAGAGAGATGTCTACATTCAGAGAAAGAACTAGAAAGAACAGTTTGAATGCAGATTGAAGCAAACTACCTGCTCTCTTTCTTTTTCTTGTTTGGTTTTTTTTCTTCTCTCCCATTGTTCATTATCCTTCTGTTATAATCCTTCTTTATAACCTGACTAATGTCTAATGTGAAGGTATTTACAGATCCTTTTCTTGATTGTATGTGGGGGGGGAGGTGTAAAAGGGAAGAAAAGATGGGGGAGAAAATTTGAAACTCAAGGGATTGTGGAACTGAATCTTGTAAATTAAAAGTAAACAAACAAATTAATGAAGACCAAAAAAAATTTTTTTTACAAAGACCTAGGTTCAATTCATGCCTCTAGTACTTTCTAGCTGTGTGACTATCAAGTCACAACCTCTTAAAGCCTCAGTTTACTCATCTGCAAAATGCAAATAATAATAACTGATATTTTACTGGATTATTGTGAGGGTCAAATGAGATGTCTGTGAAGTGCTTTGCAAAAAAATGCCATTTAAGCATCAGTTATAATTATTACCACTCTACTTTCAGGATTGGTATATTGGTCCCATAGGAATTCATTCCGGATACTTAGTTGCTCAGCATATAGGCACCTAGCTTCCTCTGACTGGACTTCTTTAAATGCATTTCTATGGCCAAAACCAGGAATCTATTGCAACCGCCTCTTTTAATGCCTCCACTTTGGTCCACTGTTGTCTCTAAGCTGTATCACATTAGGAGGCAGAACCTAATGCTCAATGAACCGCTAAATTAATCACTAATAAAGTGTTAGTTCATAAGAATGTGGGGTATAACACATCCCAGGAGTATTTCTATTTTAATAGAATATTCCTGAAGATTGATAAGCCATCTAGACCCAAAGGAATTCTAATGTTAGAATTTCAAATAACATGACAGAATGAAGGGAGATATATTTTAGCAGGAGATCCCTCCCCGTTCACCTAAAACCACTCCATTGACTCTGCTTACTCATGAGACAAACCTGTACCTTTGATGTATCGTGCCCTAAGTTTAGGGGAGGAGGAAGGAAACTTAGGAGTACATTTTTGCCACCTTATATTCAGGATTTAGGAATATGAAGATACCTGGGATAGAATGGGAAAATAAACAAACGAATACTTGGAATACTTCTATTCTTAGAAGATTTCACCAGGTAGAGAAGCTTGAAAGGAAATCGGAAGAAGTAAAAGGATGTGGTTTGGCAGTATTGCATGAAAAGTATATTCTGGTCTTGAGGAAATGACCCATATTCAGGATTGTCCAAATGGAAGAGAGAGATGAAGACGGGTGAACAATCCATAAAGAGCTGGGAATTCAAGTTATATCAGATCAAGAGCTACGGACAGCAAGGAGGAAGACTTAGAAAGCAACAATTAAAGAGTCAGATTTTATGTGTGCTAACTAGAATTCAAATCAGTTTACCTTCAACAAATACCCATTAAGCAGTTTTCATGAACAAAGTATCGTGCTAGGCTAGAGATATAGACAAAAACAAAACAGTCCTTGCATTTTAAGGTGTTTTTCCATGCATGTTTGGAGGGGGAAATAGTATGTTTGTAAACTGAAAATATATATAAAGCTAAAGAAAGTCATTTCCAGAGGGAACAAGCACTAATAGCAATGAAGAAAGGTCTCATAGGTAGTAGGTAGTGTCTAAGCAGTGATTTGGAAAAAGCTAGGGATTGATTCTAAGAGGTAGAGGTGAGGAAGAAATGCATTCCAGGCATGAGGGATCACCCCTGACATGTAGGTGAAAGGTAAAATGTCATGTGTGGGGGTATAATTCGACTGGTATGGAAAATTGTGAAGAGATGTAATATTTTTAAAAGACTGGAAAAGTAGATAGGAGCCAAATTATAGAGGGTTTTTAAATGTCATCTAGAAGTGATTGCTGCAATAGAGAATAACATAATTAACCTCTTCTAATTCTTGCAGAAAGTTGCTGGGATTAAAGGATGGGGAGGTTGCCAGGGACATCACTGGAGAAATAAAAGCAAGGGGGTGAAAACATGAACATTGGGAGAACTGACTTATGCCTAATTTTTAATGTGGGCTTAGATCATCTGCCCCTTCACTACACTCCAAATCTAAAAGAAAGAGAATACTGTAAGTCATATGCTCCTGGTATGTCTTGGGTGTGGTCAAGTTTATGTTGATATTACTTACAGAGTACACCAATGATTACTGAGATAGGGATTAATATTTTTGCTGATCCTTCTGATAGTTGCTAATAATAACTGAGGAGAAGCTGTGTGATCTCTTGCCAGTCAGTGGACCTTGGTTCTAGGTTCCAACATTACCATTAACAATATGATTTTGTGAAAGTCATTTCAACCTCTCTAGGCCTCAGGTTACTCATCTTTAAAATAAAAGAAGTTTGACTAGATCATCATTAACATCCTTTCCTCAGTAAACATTTGCTGAATATTTACTATGTACATTTTTTTTATTCCTAAGCACTAAAAAAGAAGAAAAAAAGCCCTTATAGAACTTCTTTATATTTATTTAGTGTTTTATAATTACAAACCTCATTTATTCCTCTCAATCATCCTGTAAGATAAACAGGCAATTATTATCCCCATTTTATAAACAGAAACAGTGACTTTTCTGAGGTCACAAGGCTTACTTAGTAAGTGGCAAAACCAGGATTCCAACCAATCTTTCTGGCTCCTAGTCCAGTGTTTTTTGTTTTGTTTTTGTTTTTTAATGATAAAGCACTTATTAAACATTCACTATTTTCTGGACCCTGGAGATACAAAAAGCATGACTGTTCCTGCTCTCAAGGGGCTTATATTCTTTTTAATCCAGTATTTTTTCCACTATACCGTACATGCATGCAATGTAGACACTATACACTATACACTCAGTGGATAAAGCATCAGTTCTGGAGTCAGAAAGCCCTGAATTCAAATTTGACCTCAGATACTTATGAGCTGTGTGACCTTGGGCAGGTCATTTAACCCAATTTGCCTCAGTCTCCTCATCTATAAAATGAACTGGAGAAGGAAATGGCAAACTACTCTAAGTTTTTTTGCCAAGAAAACCCCAAATGGGGTTATAAAGAGTCAGACATGATTGAAAAACAACTAGATAACAAATGTATTACAGTATACACAGTAGAGCTAAGTTGTATGGCTTAGATAATGAATATAATATAAATTCAGAGAAAAGGAGCGGTTCGGTGTAGGTTGAAGTTCTTAGGGAAGGCTTCGTGGAGGAGAGCATATTGATAACTAATAATAGCTAATATTCTATGGTGGTTTAAGGCTTGCAGAGCACTTTGCATATATTTTTTGCATCTGAGCCTCACAATAACCCTGTGAAGTAGGTACTATTATTATCTTCATTTTAACGAGACAGAAACTGAGGCTGAAAGAGGCTTAGTGACTTACCACAGGTCACCCAGCCAGTAAGTGTCAAATTCAGGATCTGAACTCAGATCCTCCCGTCTTCGGGTATGGTACTCTGTCTACCATGACACCTTGATCTGTGCCTTGAAAAAGAAATAAGAATTGAATAGATAGAAAGAAGCAGAGATGGCATTCTAGGGGGAAAAAACGGAAGGCTCAAAAGTAGGAGTGAGTTGGCATATGTATAAGCTAGTTAGGAGATTGGTTTGAATGATCAAAAGATTCCTTCTGGGAAAGGGTAAAAGTATGCTGGTTAGATTCAGGATATTAAGGCATAGCCATATCCGTCTGAACCAAATCACAAAGTTTATTGAATGATAAAATGTGTTTTCTCATGCAAGGAAGGTATAAGAAGATGTACACAGGTGCTTCACTGCCAACCGTGAGGTCCCTATCTTTGTCCCATCCCAGGGGAAAGAAGCAACATCGACAGCTCCTTCCATAAAATGGGTTATCCAGTTATCCGGCCTTTTTACAATTCTCTACCTTAACACTAGCTGCTCCAATCCCTGGAGTGCATTCCCTCCTCATCTCCTTTTGGAATCCTTGGATTCCTTTAAGATTCAATTCAAGGACTACTTTCTTTATGAGGCCTTTCCTAATCAGCCCGGCTACTAGAGCCCTCCTCCTCAAAGTTAACCTCTACCTTTTTTATATATACCTATATAAGTGTGATGGCATCTCCTCAGGTAGAATGCAAGCTCCTTGAGGGCAGGGACTGTTTCACTTTGTCTTTGTATCCCCAGTGCCTAGTACAGTGCTGAAACACAGTAGGTGCTTAACTGTGGGTGTTTGTTGCTTGATTTATACACCAACAGATCTTAGTGACAATATGATTTTATATAGTGAGCTAGTAAAAAAGTTTTAGACAACAAAGAGAACAAGTAGACTCTTACAAATGTGCTAATCTTGTGTACGTCAGATAAGGCTTGATACAGAAACTGGTAAGATTCCTTTGGAATCAGGAGCTGTTCTCATGGATATTCATCAGTAACTCTTATGGTTGTTGCCTCATTTTTTGGGCATAACCAACTCTCCAAGACCCATTTGGAGTTTTCTTGGCAAAGATAATGGAATGGTTTGCCATTTGCTTCTCTGACTCATTTTACAGATGTGGAAACTGAGGAAAACAGGACTAAGTGACTTGCCCAGGGTCACACAGCTAATAAGTGTCTAAGGTCAGATTTGAGCTCACTTCTTCCTGACTCCAAGCCTGACACTCTATTCATTGTGCTACCTAGCTGCAATAATTCTAGTTGTCCTTAATACGAGTTTAAACTTGGAACAGTATACAATAACCAGTACTGGTTATTGCTTTTCTAAGGAAGGAATGTGACATAGTAGAGAGAACACTGGGTTAGGAGTTACTATTTTTTGTGTGACGTTGCTCCAGTCACTTATCTTCTCCAGGATTCAATTTGTTTACTTGTAAAATGAGGAGTTTGGACTCTAAGGTCACTTTCAGCTCTGATTACTATGTTCGCATGTTGAAAGCAAATTATCGTTTCTGTGCTTCAGTTTTCTCGTCTGAAAAATGGAGAGGTCTGGCCTCTAAGGGTCTCTTTAAACTCTACATCTATGAAGTTTAATCTGGCAATATCTATTGTCCTCATGTGGAAAAATATCTAAGACTGGTCTCTCCAGGGACAAACAATCTTGGCAAAGCCAGTTGATTCTCCCACCCAGGCTTAGAACAACAGTTTCACAGTTTGTGAAGAATCCTCAATATGACAGAGACTTCCAAGGGTTGAACATTTTTTCTTTCAGAAACAAAAGACTGGATTAGAAACACTAGAGGGAGCCAAGGTTTGCAATCTGGGGAGAAAAGCTTCCTGGCTTAATCAGTCAACTTTCCAATTCAAAGATTTTAAACCACATTTGTTATGTGGGTTAGAAAAGGATGTTTCCTCTTTTTTTCCCCCTCAGATGAACTGAGATGTTCAGATGCTTCTTTTTTAAAATAGCATCTTTGAAATGGAGCATTATAACTATTCCCATTTCTTTGCAGTTTTCATTAAGGATGAACTCTTTTGGAGTAGATAAATCTTCAGCACTTAATCTCTAGCTAATTATTGGTAGGTTTTTTTTTTCTGCTGACCTTATTCTCAATAGAGTCTAACTCCAAGATAGCCTAGCTATCTAGAGGCTGACAGGACCCTACTTAACTCCCTGTCCCCCAAGCACTAGGAATCCTGCTTTGTTTCTCATCATGGTCTAGTACTAACAACTCCTAAGTCATGAAAACTTGCCAGGGTCAGCATGGTCTCCCATCACTTACTCAGAGGGTAGAGCCATGGTTCTCAACCTGTGGGTCGCGACCCCTTTGGGGGTCGAATGACCTTTTCACAGGGGCCACAGGGGCACCTAAGACCATAGGAAAACACATATTTCCACACTCGACACTATACTCCTCTATCCATCTCCAGGGAGTCTGCCCACATGCAGACACGTCCACATGCGAGTATTAAAGGGTCACAGCATTAGCAAAGTTTCAAATGAGTAGGTTAGAAGGTGGACCCAATGCTACCACATTCAAACATATTACTCTGCCACAAAAGTAAATCTCCTTCACCCACCAACCATCTCTCCATTTCTACATCCAGTGGAGCAGAGGGTAGCAAGGAAATTTCTTTCTACAACAAATGTTCTTAATTTTTTTGTGTAATAGACCCCTTTGGTAGCGTGGTCTATGGTCCCCTTCTCAGAAATATATTTATAAATGCAAATATATATACTATTGCAAAGGGAACCAGTTATATTGAAAAAGAGTTATCGAACTATTTTTTAAAAGATACAAATTCATGGACCTGAAGTTAAGAACCCTTGGTCTAAGGGTGTCCCAAGAGAGTGGCCCGTGATTCCCCCCCTGGAATTCCTGGGGTAATAATATAAAGCCAAGTTGGCCGCCAGTTCTGCTTCCAAAGTTCCAGGAAGGGGTGACAAAAGAACCAAGAACAAGACCAAAGATGAAGCTGGATCCCCTAGTGCCCAGATGGGGGGGTAAAGCACATAAATATACATATGTAGCATGTGCTCTGGGCTATTCTGCTACCTCCCACTCTCATGGATAGGTTGGGACCTCAGAAGTCAGAGGGCTACTTCTCCCTTCAGGGTTCTAGAAGACCCTGGGGGCATATAGGGTGGTTTTCTAATGCTATAGCTTATAGGTTCCCACTGGCATGGTTATCTTCAATAATTATCAATTGATATAAATTTGCTGGCCTATTTAATTAGCCTTTAGAAGCAATTATTTACTAAAAGTGATGTGGTATGAACAATTGGTAGGGACTGTAATTTCTGTTCCAAGGTCCATCACTTATGGGACTCTCTTTCTTGGTGGAAATGAATACCCTGGCCAGGTGAAGGGCTGAGCAGAGTTGGAAGGAGCAGGCAGAGTTCCAACCTCCTTCTGTCTTCGTGGGCACTCTACTTTGCTATCAATTTGGATAAATGGGTTTCTTTGGTAACTGTTATATGTATGTTCATTGTGAAACCAGTATTTGATAGAAAGGAGAGTGAAGCCCTGGATATAAAGCTTGGAGTCCTCCCCCCACCAGTAATCAGAAATTAGATTGAACTTAATCATATCCCCTAGAATAATAATTATAGGGAGCAGATAGATATAATTCTAGCCTGATACCCTTTCTCTGAGGAAAGCAGAGTGGCCTCTAGCCCCAACTTTCTTCTCTTCCTCCTGGTAGGAATAAAAGTCTCCCTTGGAGAAGGGGTAGAGGGAGATGAGGCCAAAGACAGTTATTCTGTTTCCCTTTGAGGCATACAGCAACACTACCATGCTATAGGTGGGAGGACAGCTCTTGCCACATGAAGGGCCCTCACAACAAATGGGTCTCTGTACCAAAAAACATCCCTCCAGAAGTCTGGCACATGCTCTCCCAGAAGAATATTAAAAGTACAGGAGAAAGCAGATGCAAGCTTAGAGAGTACATGTGGCAAAGAGGGTAACTCAGTTCCTGGAAGTCCTTTAGTGCCCTTTATGAGGCCCTTCTAAAGTTCCCCACAGGTATGAAGTAACTTTTGTTGGGTCTCTGGTAGAATCCTAAAGGTCCCTTTTCTCAGAGTCCCTACTTTGCCTTTGGTTTCAAACATAGATACTGCTACCAGTCATTGTTGTTTGGGAACACTGCTGGGACCCTGATGAGAAGTCTGAATCATCTGACCCTCCAGAGTTCACAAGGTCATGCTCAAGTTGGGGGTGAGGAGGAGGAGCTCTAGTTCTCTTTCCCAGCAGTTACCTCTCAGAGGCTCAGCTTGAACTGTTGGCTCAGCATTCTGATGCTGGCTTCCCAACCGTTTTGCTGTTTTAGCCCCAACCAAAAGGATGTGATTGAGTCTCCTTAGTCTCCTTAGTCAATCCTGACATACTTACTGTGCATAATTACCTTACCTCATCCAATGGCTTTCATTCTTTCCAAACTGACCAAGGATTTCTTTCACCTAGTTGAAAATGCCTAAGACTGATGGATTCATTTAATAGAAGCATTCTGACCTAATTAAAATAGTTACTTTAAGTGGAATAAGGTGATTGGTTGATTGATTCAATAGAGACTCCAGCCTTCTGTAATTACTGATGCTGCGGGTATGGACCATCCCTCTTACAGAAGTAAGTGAATGCTTATAGGCATACATGTTATCTCCCCTGACAGAAGATAAGCTCTTTGAGAACAGGGACCATTTAAATTTTTTTTAATTTCCAGTGCCAAACACAGAGGCTGTATACAGTGGGCATCTAATAAATGCTTGTTGGTTGATTAGACAGAAGTCCTCAACCAACAACTCCTACTTGTGAAAGAGTGACACATATATAACAATATTTCACATATTCTTTCTTATTAACTTTGGAGATAAGACTTGAAACAATGCTTTATTCATCCGTCCTTTCTTTCCAACTGGCTTATAAACCTCCAAGGTCAAGGACTGTATTCTATAAAACTTCTTATCACCAAACCCAAGGGTGGTACATTACACATAGCAGGAACTGCATGTTTAAAATGCTGAGTCTTGAGGAAAGGGTCAGTGATGGATGTTAGTTAATACAGTTGTAAGTAAATGGAATAAATAGTACTTGCTAGCTAAGAGAAATGTATATCTAAATCATTTTACAAGAGCGTACCTGACGCTCTGATTTTAATGCCCACATTCATTAAATCCTATCAAGCCAGCATGGGTAGAACAGTTCTCCGGAATTTATTTACCTTCCTAAGTCTACTTCCTCCACTCTTGTGCTCAGCCAACAGACTGCTTATCAGGATGACGGAAGCTCTCTGGAGAGAGCAGCCAGCAGGACAGGCCAAGCTTGAGTGACAGTCTGTCCGGCAGAGATTGACTTTAATGAAGCACAGAATAAACAGGAAGATTAAGAGGGTGCACCAAAGCAGTGACAAGTTTGGAGTTCACCTCTCAGTAGGCTTCGATGAGGCTCTCGGCACAGCTGAGATCTGTCTGTGGGTTATAGATGTGCTTGGTACATCTGCTGGGTCACTAATGATCACTTGCAATACAAAGCAGGCCTCCATTTCAGAAATGAGAACTGTCCTCTTGATTTGCAGAACTGCAGAAGAGGGCCTGGTATTTCTGTGCTAGCTGTTTTGTCCACTGAAATAGTTCTTTTCGCTAGGGCAGAAAGAAGAGACCTTAAATTAAAGGACTTTGGGGGACATTTTATCTTGTTTTGTTTTATTGATGTTTTTTGTTCTTATATTACAATCATCTCAACTCATTTTATCTCCCATTGCATCCTCTTTTAGGAAAAATTTTAAACCAAACCAAATATTTCAGCAAAACCAATCAATGAAACAACAGTGTCTGATGACCTATGCAGTATTCCATAGGGTCCCCCCACTTCTTCAATGAAAGGAACAAGGTGCATTTTCTCACCACCTCTCCAAAGCCAAGCTTGTACACTGTAATAACGCCATTTCAGAAACTTTTCAGTGTTCTTTCTATTTACACTGCTACAGTCATTCTATATATGTATCTATTGCTTTTCTGCAGCTGTATATTTTTTGTACAGGGCAGCTAGGTGGTAAAGTGAATAGAGAGCTAGGCCTGGAGTCAGGAAGACCTAAGTTCAAATATGACCTCAGACACTCACTAGCTGTGCGAACCTGTGCAAGTCACTTAACCCTGCTTGCTTCAGTTTCCTCATCTGTAAAATGGGCTAGAGAAGGAAATGGCAAAACACTCCGAGTTTCTTTGCCAAGAAAACCCCAAACGAGGTCACAAACAGTCAACCATGACTGAAATGGCTGAACAACAATAAAAAATATTTTCTTTCTGTGTGTGTGTATATGTGTATATATATATATGTATATATATATGTATGTATGTATATATTTGGATGTTGTTCTTCACTTTGTAGCTGTTAATGTCTTCCCTATTTCTCTGTGATTTCATTTCTATAGAGAACTGACAATGAGCAACCTTCCTAACTGAAAGAGTGACTAGCCCAGAACTACACAGCCATTCTGTCAGTGGCCAAACTTGAAACCAAGTCTTTATGATTCTAAGGCTGGCTTTCTGTTCACTATGCCCTGATGCCTCTTATGTTACCAATAAATCCAAATTTTAAAAAAAGTTTCTCTGAATTCATAGGATATATACCTATATGTAGTGTTAAAGGACCTTTCGAGACCATATAGTACAATATTTATAGGTAAGGAAGCTGAGATCCAGAGAATTTAAATGACTGCCCAAGTCTATATAGGTACATAGGTAGTGATGGAGGCAAGATTTAAACCCATTTCTGGAGCTCTTTTCCATTATACTCTGCTGCCTCTAATATTTTTAAAGAGCATAAAAATATTGCCAGTTGCAGGTGGTTGTTGAATAATCCTTTCCTTAAAAAAAATGGTTATTTCCTTTGAATCTAATTCATAATGGCTCAGTATCAAGCTAGAGGAAGTCAATGTCATGCAAACAGTAGACACTTAATAAGTGCTTATTGGGTTGGATTTGGGAAGATCTCTAATCCTTTGCCAAAAGTTATAGAACAGTAGATTTAGGAATGGATGAGACTCCAGGTGTCCCATCTACTCCAGAACCTTTAATAGAAAATATATTTCCTGAATCCCTCTCCATACCAAGATACCAAAAGAAGAAGCAATAAATCCTATATGACATAAGAAAGAACCAAGACCCAGAGTAGAAAAATAGCCTCTCTGGAAAATTGATAGTACACTAGAGCTACTCTGTAAAGATTTGAACATTTTATTGAACTTGCTCTCCAATTGTTAAACTATCAGTGAAAGAAATTTAGCCAGAGAGAGAAATCCTCGTTACTAAACAGGCACAGAACATAGGGCCAAGTTCTCTCCCATTTTCTAAAAATGAGAGTGGGTTCACAGGAGGTCAAAATGGAAACCAGCAATGACTCCTTCCAATTTCCCCTTTTTAGCAATAGATAATTCTTGCCTAAGGGCTAAGGATTCCAAAGAAACAAATGTAGATCTTATTCTTTATCTAAATCAGAGACAGTCATTATTGTGCTCATAAAAGTGCACGTGGGTACAGTGTATGTGGGTACACTGCTGGGAAAGGGGAGCCACTGGGTGTCCTCGCCAGACAGAAGGCAATGTGCAAAGAGTATCTTTTGTGGACTTACCAAAGTCAAAAAGGTGGTGTCTACCCTGTGATTATTTGTACCAGTAGATGGCACCATGATTCAAACTGATGGCCCAAATCTTCAATTGTCTATCAGCAGCTTTTATTGAGAGCTGACAGTGTGTAAAGCACTAGACTAGATCTTGTGGACAGTTACCTATTACTGGGAAAGAAATACAACTCAAAATGACAATGTATGAAGGGACAGCAGAAGCACAAATACATACGTTAGCCTATTTCACATTGTTGTCTTCTGTGTTTATGTCTTGATCTATCTTGCCACCATAATAGCTTTTTATGGTCAAAATTGTTGTTGTTTGCTCATTTTTCTAACCAACTTCTTGACTTTGGTCCCTGCTCACCTGTGAGTGGGGAGACTGTCCCAAACTCCAGGGCTTTTTCATTCTGCTATTTTCATAGTTAGTTCTGGGCTTCTGCAAGTTTTTGGTGTTTCCAAAGTGGTATGATCCTAGGAGAGGTACGGTCACTGATTTCCTGGTCTGTACTCTCTTTGTAACCTATTTCAGCTATGCATGTATATTACATGTATCTGTATTAAGATAAGTTGCTGATCTGTATCAGGAGAGGGAGTTATCATACTGGGAATTCCCCTACATGGATGAAGTTATAGATCTAGCCACCCCACACAAATCTATCTATCTATCTATCTATCTACCTATCTATCTATCTATCTATCTATCTATCTATCTATCTATCTATCTGTTTATCTGTCTGTCTCTGTCCGCTTATCTATCCATCCATATACCTACTTTTCCATCTGCTAATGAGGTGATTAGGATGCCTGGAACTGATGGGATATAGGCTCTGGAACCTCTCTTGAACTCTCCTTGAATCTCTCCACTTGAACTGGTGTTTGCTTGAGGCCATAAGCCTTTCATTATCATTATGCCCAAATCTCTGTTACCTCTGGATTGCCTGGTTCCTGGAGTTTGACCTGTTGTCACCCCAGTGTACTAGCCATTCCCATCAAGATCCCCCCTGGACCCTTCCTCCAGTCACCCCAGACTACTTGGCCACCTCTAGATCCCTCCCACAATCTTTCGGTATATAAAATTCATCTTGCCTCCATGAAGGTGCTCAGATTTAATCTGGCCTGCTTGTCAATACAGGTGTCACCAATGCTCACATTCTTTAAGAGTCTAGCCAATATGATGGATCTTTAATAAACTTTGTTTTTCTTTGGCTGAAAGAAGGCTTGGGTCAAATTCATTTGAGCAGGACCCATTTGTCACTATTTTGGGGTCCCAGCACCCCTAAGCCTCAACAGAACTACTAGAAGTTGACCACAGAGGAGGTGAGACTAAGTGGTGTTTTGAACAGGACTAGGTGGGACATGAAACTAAAGGGCAAGGAGAGAGTTGGAGGGGATGAATAATTCACTGAGAAGGTGAGGCTTTTACAGAGGTTTCACAGGACCTAATAAGTTGTCAGAGTTGCTAAGAGGAAATTCCTAATTAGGCAATAACAAGAGATAAGAATAACCACCAGGCTTTCCTTATGTATAAACAGAGACCTGGGAAAGACCTTATTTTAAAAAGGCCACGGTCTCCCACTGTAACTGGGGCCATCCCAGTTATCCTGATCTATATCTTGCTACTGAACCCAGATGGCTCCAGAGGAGAGAGTGAGGCTGGTGACTATTTGAGAAGGAAGGACCAACAACAATCTGAGCAGCACAAGCTGCCCCACTGGGGACCCAACTGACCACTTCCAGTTGGGCAACACAGCTCACTCCTTCCTTCCTTCTTTCTTTTTTTCTCTTCTCTCCTCTCCCCTACCTCTGTCCACACAGGATATCATACCCTTACTTGCAGGTGCTTTGCCCAAAGGAATGTAAATTTTGACCACTGAAACCTTGGGGCTTATGGGCTAGATTTCTTTCTTTAAAACCACACCTTAAAACCAAATCACTCTAGCTTTCATTGATTGGCCAACTATAACTCAGAGTGAATATAAATATAATTTGTTTTGGTTTTGGCCAGAAACCTCCCAGATTGATTTTTTTTAAGTAGGTAAAAGAGGCCATTCTTTGCCTCATTTCTTACCTAGCCTTAACCCCTGAATGGGCGTTGACTCAATTAAATTGAGACCTGGGAAAGAACTTAGCTCAAAAAGGCCAAGGTGTTCCACTGTATCCAGGGCTATTTCCAGTGTCCCTGATCCGTATCTTGCCACTGAATCCAGATGGCTTAGGCAGACAATGAAGGCCAAACAACAACAACAACAACAACAACAACTAGTAGATGGGCAGATCAAAGAATTGTGTAAACAGAGTGCATTTGCATTTCGGCAAAGCAGTTGTCGGTGTATCTCATGATGTCTGAGTGAGTAAAATAGAAAGATAGGGAAGAATCCTAGTTGGATTAAGAACTGTTTGAATGATCAGACTCAAAGATTAATGGCTTAGTACCACGCTAGAGGAAGCCAGTGCTAAGCAAAGAGTAGACACTTAATAAATGCTTGTTGGATTGGATTCAGGAAAGTCTCTTATGCCTTGCTAAATGTCATAGGACCAGATCTTCAGAGGATGCTCTATTTAGAACTACTGGCAACAGCTACTGCCATTCTGACATCACATCAACTGTTCTGACTCCCTAATTGTGTTCAAGTCCTGGACCTTCTCGCTCTATACTGTTTCACTTGGAGATCTCATCATCTCCCATAGAGTTGATGATTTTTCAGATCTATGTATCCAATCCTAATCTCTCTCTTGAACCAATAGTATCATATCTTCAGCTTTTTATGGGACAGCTCAATCTAGATATCCCAAAGACATCTTAAATTCAACATGTCCAAAACTGAGCATGTTATTTCTCCTCTAAATCCTCTTTACTTCTGAACTTTCCTATTATTTTTGAAGTAATCCACCCAGTCCTGCATGTTTGTGACCTCTCTCTCTCACATCTCCTATATCCGATCTATTCCAAGGCCTGTTGATTTCATCTTTGCAACCTCTCTAGAATATGTCCTCTTTCCTCCTCTCAAATTGCTACCACCTTGAGGCAGATCTTCAATATCTCACACCTGCACAATGGCAATAGCTTTTTGGTTGGTCTCCATGATTCAAGTCTCTCCCCACTCTAGTTTATTCTCCATTTGGCTATGAAATTGGTCTTTCTAATGTCTAATTCTGACCACATTGCCCCTTGCATCCAAAAAATTTCAATGATTCCTTATCATTTCTGGCATCAAATATAAAATCTTCTTTTTGGCACTGGATGCCTTTTATAACATGGACCCCTCCTACCTTTCCAACTTTCTGACACCTTACTTTCTTCTACGTACTCTACAATCCAGCGATGCTGGCTTTCCTAATGTTCCTCACATAAGATATTCCATCTCTTGACTATGCATAGACTGGAAGTCTTTCTCTCCTCATTTCCACCTCATAATTTTTCTGGATACTTTCAAGACTCAGCTAAATTCCCACTTTTTTTGAAGTCTTTCTTGATCACTCATAATGCTAATGCCTTACCTTTGTTGATTCTCTCTAGTTTATATTGTATGCATTATATTTGTATGTAGTTGGATAGAAGGGAGCTAAGATGGCAGCGTAAAGGCAGTACCCCATTTGAATTCTCCCAAAGAACTTTAAAATTAAATTAAATATTAAAAAAACCTCAAATTAAATTCTGCAGTGGTAGAGCCAACAAGAGTTCAAGTTCCTAAGACAATTTAGGAGGTTAACAGGAGAGGTCTATGACACTGGCATGGGGGGTAGTCTGGAAGATAATTGATGGCAATACTAACAGTGGACCTTGGAGGTGGCTATGACGGTGGCTGTGACAGCTTCAGGAACTCTCATCCCAGAGGCAGTAAGGGGGTCAGAAAGAGAAAAGGCCGGAAACTTGGGACAAAAAAAAAAAAAGGAAACTGACCAAAAAACCTACTCCAGTAGAGGGGAAGACCGAGTTACAAACTCAGAACACAACATGAAAACAACTATAACCAAAGCCTCAAAGAAAAAAATGCAAATTGGACACAAGTCCAACAAGCATTCCTTGAAGAGTTAAAGACAGACATAAGAGAAGAAGAGAAAAGATTGGGAAAAGAAATGAGAGTGAGGCAAGAAATTATGAAAAGAGAATTAAAAGCTTTATAAGAGATGCGCATACACACAAAATACTGAAGAAAATAACACCATTAAAACACCCCCAAAATTGGCCTACTGGTAAAAGAGGCATAAAAATTCACTGAAGAAAAAGAACTTCTTGAAAAGTAAAATTGGTCAAATGGAAAAAGAGGAATAAAAGCTCACTAAAGAAAATAATTCCTTAAAAACTGGAATTGGGGGCGGCTAGGTGGTGCAGTGAATAGAGCACTGGCCCTGGAGTCAGGAGTACCTGAGTTCAAATCCGGCCTCAGACACTTAATGCAAAAAACTAGCCGTGTGACCTTGGGCAAGTCACTTAACCCCAACTGCCCTCCAAAAAACAAAAAAAACAACAACAACAACAAAAAAAACTGGAATTGGGCAAGTTGTTTGTAGGCAGTTGGTTGCATGCTATCTCCCCCATGACCTCCTTAAGAGCAAGGATTGTCTTTTACCTTTCTTTGCATGCTCAGAGCATAGCATGATGCCTGGCACAAAATATCTGTTAATAAATCCATGCTGAGTGACTGATATGCCTCAGGTAAAGGTTGGCTTTGTTTGTCTCCAAGGTCCCTCCATCTGTAAGATTCAATAAGAAAATATTTTAATATAACTGTTCCTATAGAGAGATGAACTGGGAAAATAAAGAGGATAGCATATGGTATTTTATTAAACTTAGTAATCCATCTATTATAATAAAGATCATGCAAATAAGCTTATGAGATCCCACTTTTAAAAACATTTTAGGGCCAGTCAAGCACAGATATGCACAAAATTTATATTTTGCATTATGTAGTCAAAAGGTTTCCTGCATAAGAATTAAATATTAAAGATTCGGATCATAAGCCCCACTTGTGGTCACATAACACCTGGAAATTCTGAGAAGCCATTTCTTAACTTTTAAATCATAGGATTTAAGCATCACAGGTTTTAAAACTAGCAAAGACCTTAGAAAACTAGTCAAAACTCTCTATTTTATTGCTAAAGAAACTGAGGTACAAAGAAGGTCACAGAGGTAATAAATACCCTTTCTGAGAAAATGAAGCAAAGAGAAAACAATGTTGGACTTGGAGTCTGGAAGCCTAATTTTGAATCCCACATGTGACACATGGACTATGTGATTCTGGTTAAGTAACTCGACATTTCCAGGCCTCTTTATTTGCAAAATGGGGATAATAATATTTGTATTATTTACTTCCTTTACAAAAAGGACTTCATAAATCCCAAGATGAAACGTAACTTTTAGTAAATAGCAGTGCCTGGATTCCACTAGCCTTTTTGTTACCTTCCTGAATGGTTCCCTAGCTTCTGGCTTTCCCTTTTATCTTTGTTAAAGCCAGATGTAGCTAAATTAGAATAGATAGAGGGTCAAACTGAAGCTGTATTTGGGCCCTGGGCTTCCTGCAGAATACAGTGGTTTCCATTTTTTAATTTATTTTAGGAAATTTAAGGCAATGGTGACTTTCCTACTTGATCTCCTAATTTCTAATGTAAATTCAAAGCTTACAGCAGTGAAGAGGTGTTTTAAATAATTCAGCAGAAGCTGTGTCAAATAAATAGTTAAATCTCTTTAAGTGTCAACTACAGTAAATCATTAGCTGGGAACTATGCTGCTTAATCTATATAAAGTGTTTTAAACTTACCATATGTTAACAGGGCTATCATTAAAATAGAAACGTATTAGGACAACAGGATTTTAAAATGGGGAGCTGGGGCCCCAGGTTCACGTGTTGGAACCACTGACTAGGTCAGCATTTTATTCTTGGTTTTAATAGTAATGTGCCTTGGTTAGGAAAAAGAGAATGAGGTTGATTAATTCCTGAAGTGCCTTAGAAACGGAAATATTGCACTTAACCGTTTTCATAAAAGACCCCCCCCACCTAACAAATAATTTGAATTTTGTGATCTCTTACCTGTCATGAGATGATATGACAGTAGGTCATTCTTTACATACTGCAGCCTCTTCGTGTGTAGCCACAGTAGCAGAGAACAATTTGCACTGGTCTATCCACAGTCCCAATCTCCCTTGTAACAAAACACTTACATTTGCAAAGGACCTGACCCTCAGAGGTAAGGGTGTCAATCTAAGACAAAAGAGGAGAGGGCATCTAACTAACCCACTCAGAGTTCTGACCTCCAACCTTAGTTTTGTAAGAACATCTGTGGTTCTCAAAGGGTGCTTCCTCAAGACCCTTTCATTTAAGGGTGAGGGGCGGGGGGCTTCGAGGTCAAAACTATTTTCTTAAAAATAACAAGATGTTTTGATTTCTAATATATAACCCACATAAACGAAAGCTCTTTGGGGGGGCTCCTCAGTAGTTTTTAAGAGACTGAGGTTGAGAGACCAAAAAGTTTGAAAACTGCTTTAGTGAAGCGTTTTAGCCCAAAAGTCTCAGAATTAAGGGCTAGGGAATAGTAAGTGGGGGTGGGGATGGGGGTGGGGGGTGAGGTAGGGTTTGACCCTACAGGAGTGTGAGACCAACCTATAACAAAGTGGGGAAATGAGTTTGCTCTCCAGCAA